>PVKS010002959.1:0-110438 GCA_004027875.1 Aplodontia rufa | reverse complement strand
GAACAGTTGGTAAATGTACTATTCTAATTAGGGATTTGGATCAAAATATCATTTTATTCTAATCATGAAGCCTATTAAGATTTTTATTAATACTATCAGTTTTACTAAGTACATCACACATGCTTATATGGCAAATGGAAATACTTTTCCTCTGGTGAATAAAGATCTTATAAATGGTATAACATTTACAGTTAGGGATTATTAATTTAGGGTTAAATTGCTCCATTATATTTCCTTTGCTTTCGTCCTATGCTTTCTCAATGGTATAAGTTTTTCTCCTTAAAATCCTATAAAATAAATCACAGAAAAAAAAAAAACAGCCCTGCCAAAAAGAATGCATATATGGTTTAAGTCAGGGGCGTGCCCTCCATATGAAGGACCCGTTCCTCCAAAGGTATTTCTAAAGGGAAGCATGTGCCAAGCCCCCCAGCTCTTACCTTCCATCTCCCTGTCTCCCTAAAGCCAGCCATGTGGCTTGCCTAGAGGCTGCAGCGCTGGATTTGGAAAGGCAGGGTGAGGTTAACAGAAAGAACAGAGAAATTAAAATAGGAGAGCCTGGGACTGAATTGCACTTTTGCTGCTTATGCGTTTTGTCATTTCATGCTGTTCTCTTAAGTTCTTGAACTCCTATCTTCATTTCATCATGTATAATATTAACATAATTTCTATAAAATGCATCCACTTCTCAAGCGTTATTGTCAGGATTAAATGAGATAGTTTGTGGTGCATGACATATAGAATTACTCAAAGAGTCACTTATTCTATACTAATCAAACATCTTTCCCAGAATTTGTGAACAGCTGCCTCACATTTTCCAAAAATGTATTATAACCTCCACAGGTGGGAGAATGTTAAAATATAAATATATGTATGTATGTAAATAAATATTAAATTTCTTGCTGAGTTGTACTGATAAATGCCAACTTTTATAAATATTTGATTATCATGCAGGCATGTATTAGTCATAGGACAGAATGATCTTAATTTTAAAACAACCAGAGATGATTAGCACTCTCTAAAATTTTTGTTCTACTAGGCAGGAAGGGGAAACATCAAAACATCCAATTAAATCATAGACATCTGGAAAGGCTAGTTGAACCACCTTCTCCCTGCCCCCATAGTGTGTGGTCACAAGGCAAGTGTGCCTGAGATCAAGCTCAGTCAGGACTGAGACAGAAAGAGTATTTGCTGGATGGATTTTCATGGGAAGGAGGAGGCCTTACAGGAGGAATATGTGGGTGTGTGTGTGTGTGTGTGTGTGTAGAAGACTAGATAGTTTAGCTAAAAGTCTGTTCAAAGTATTCCTTGTGGAAGAGTGGGGAGAGTAGATTACCAGCAGGGAAATATTAGCCCCCAAAATATTGAGAGATTACTCCTTTTATGTGTATAACCTAACATATTTTATGTTCATATTTAGAATCATATTTTTAAATTTCTTGAAGCAAATTTGGAACTTTTTTTTTTCACCCAGCCAGCCAAGCAAATAGCAGTCATATTAAATAACAAGGAAGTTTCTGGAAACAATAAATCTCATTGTTGCGTTTGCTATTAGAAATGTTAAAAGTAGATGTAGCAGCCCCAGAATGATTGACCACTTATCCTCTCAGTCTAAGGTTGTTCTTAACAGCCACCACACCCACGGCCTCAGTAGTGAACTAACAACTTCACATGAAGGCCAATTCAGAAAGAATTTTTTAAAAGAAGATTACAAGACAAGAGTTTTAGAATTTAAAATGAAAAGTAAGTTTTATGGAGACCCATAAAAATATTTATCCTTTCCAGTTAGATTACCGATTTTATTGAAGAATGTCAATGAGAAAAATTGACTCTACATTTTAGTAAAATGTTCGTATCAAGGCATCTTCAAGAAATAGCAAGAAAGAAATGAATAAATATTAACCTTCAAATTGAGCATACATCACAGGGCACATCTTAAAGGCAGGAGGTAAAGCCACACAAGTTCTTGCTACAAATGCAAAGTCTATTGCCAAAAGCCTTAAGCACAACTAATTATGACTGCTGTTCAAGCTATCACTCCTGAACCCCTCTCACCCTCTTGCACTACTCTGCAAAGCTCTAAGCTGAATAAATTCAGTTGTGTGGAGTGTGCACTCTTGAAGCTGGATATTGGTGAGTATTTGGACAACTAGGCAGATTTGTGCCACCATGTATCTATGTCCATTAACTGAGTCCCAACAAAGAGTCTTTCTACTGTAACAGTGGTCCAGTTTATGTTATGAATGCAACACTTGCCAAGCCCTGCCACTGCAGTTGATTTTTAAAAGGGACATGTTTCTTTCTGTTCCTCTCCCTCCTCCTTCTTATTCTTCCCCCTCCTTAATTCTAAGAGAAACAACATCACTTTTCTTCCCCATCTTAAGCAGAGTTGTCTGTCCTTGAACACACACACACCACAGGAATGAAGTAATTCAGACTTTGGGGAGGGCACCAGCGGATTTCAGAACTGATTATCTATTAGGTCGACTTCAGGTGGCTGGGTGGGGGCAGGGCATCAGGCAGCCCAGGCGCCCCCACCTCACCTCACGGGCGAAGGAACAACCCATCAGATGCTGACAGATAAAACTCAATGTCATCTAGCAGTCACCTGATGATTGATGTAGTCACCAGCCAATCCCCAAGGGACGAGACCCCCAGACTTCCCCTGCCCACCCCAGACTATAAAGTTGCTGCCCAGCCCAGGCCTCACACAACTTCCCCAGCCTGCCCTCACTCTGGCAGGCTGGTGAAACTGGCCTGAAAGCCCCGGATTCCAAAAAAAAAGGTTTTGCTCAGCTGCATTTAGGTTTGACTCCTTTTCAAACACCCATGTCCTGATTTTTACATTTGGTGCCAAATGCCTGCATCCCTAATTTTTACTATCTATCAAATTAACGAATGACAACTCTGGACAGAGAACATGTAGAAATAAACTTTGAGACCCTCTGTTCTCCCTGATGGGCAGAATCACAGCTGCTGGGACAGAAGTTCCTGTATTTCTCCTTTGCTAGCACAATAATAAACTTTTTTTTCATTTTTCTCCAAACTGTGTCCTCTTCATTGGATTGGTATTGAGGACAAAGACCCAGCTTTCGGTAACACTTGTATTCTGAATCCTAGGTTCACGTGCCTTCCAAACAGTGTGCATCTTGGTTGTCATTTATCTCTCCTTCATCTTATCCCAGTCCTCTCAATTAGATTATTAACATGTAACCATCTCTTTTATTTTCTTTTTTTTTTTTTAAGAGAGGACAGTGACAGAGAGAGAGAAACTCAATTTTCATTGCGTTTTTCACATGGCTTTCATTACTCTGACACTTAGTTGTGTACGTGGGTGCTGGGGCTTGAACCCTTGTACTCGAATATGCCGGGCAAGCACCATAACCACCGAGCCACTGCTCCAGCCCCCATGCTCTTTTATTTTCAATCTTTTAAAAAAGAAAAAAAAAATCTCATCTCCCAATTGCTCTGTAGTTCCCTGTCCTTATTCATACTTTTGTATTATGCATTTTCTTCTTAGCCTAAGTTTACTCCTATACTTCTGTTTACTTTTCAACATCAAACATGTGTCACACGCTTGCAAAACTCCATATAATCCATGCTTGGTAAGGTTAACACTGACCTCCATAATCATTTTTAAACCTTTCACCCAATCGAACACTATTTCTCCAAACACTGGCTTCATTCACTCTTTGACACCACACTTTCTTCTATGTCTTTGGCAACTCTTTCTCATCTCCAACTTCCATAGCTAATTCTCTTTTAAAATTCTCAATTTAGAGTTCCTCAGTATCAGACAGAGTACTCCTTCTAGGTCTCTTCTTAGACTCTCTCTAGGTGGTCTCATTCATTCCCATGACCTTGAAGACAGTCTGCTCATGACCCCTACATTGGCATCACCAGTCCTGACCCCCAGAATCACAGACTCCAATCTGTCTAACACTTAACTCAGTCATTTACATGGGTCAAGGTCACTGTAAGTCAACTTGCCCTGTTAAGTACACTTATCCTTTCCACCACTAAGCTTTTCAATGGCTTTCCATTTCAATTAAAATAAAATCCAACCTTGTTAACAGAGCCCCAAGCTCTGAAGGATCTATCTGGTCCTTGTGTGATCTTCAGTCCCATCTCATGCTTTTATGTTGCAACTGCATTAATCCAATTTTAGTTCCTAGAAAACACCAAGCACTGACCTGCCCCCAGTTATGGTATTTCTTCTGTCTGGACATTTCCTTCACTTCTTCCCATTCATTGATTAAGTCTTTGGCTAAAATGCTAAAATCAGGTCATCTATGGAGTTCATTTCAAATGTTGTGCCCTCCAATTCTCTGAACCAAGTTAAATGCCACCCCCCAGATGTTGTTCTCTCCCACAGAATACAGTCCACCCAAGTTGCTGGTACAAATGCAAAGTCTGCGTCAGCCTATTTATCAAGAGTCTTAGGCACAGTGAATTATAATGACCCCCTTGCAAACTGCCATTGTTGGACAATTTCCGGATGCAGTTGTTTACTTCAGAGAAGTTATCACGATGATTAATTGTATAATCATGTGTGTGTGTGTGTCCAACTCTTACAGTAGACAGTGAAGTCCTTGAAGCAGGGACGCCTTCTGTTTTATCTCCATTATAACACATTGTCTGCACCATAGCCAGTGTTTAATATATGTGAGCTTCTGAACCAAACCACAGCAAAAAAGTTCATTACAGGCAACAGAAGCAAATTAAGCTTTTTAATCTTTGTAATGATTCTATAAATAGTGCTGTCCATGTACATTAAAAATATAAAACATTTAAAGTTTGTGTCTTATATAATACCTAAATTTATACAAGGTTTGAAACACGGCTTAACCAACCAGAAGACTTTCCAATTTACAGCGTGAATTCGACCTTCCAACCATCACTTTTGTTAGCAGGTGATGAAACTCAGGCTTGGAAAGATAAGAGAGTAGCTAAAAATGCGCATTTCTGGTGAGAGGCAGATTTTCCAACTTTCATCTCACATACTCTTTACAGCATAACAGGTTGCTCCAAAACCACATTTTAAACCATTAGAGAAATAAAGTAGAAACATAGCTCTAACATGCCATTTATTCCTTTGAAAGACAATCACAAAAAACATTAACTGATGTCATTAGTAAGACCAAAAAATCAAATTCACCAGTCACTTCTACAAAGTTTAATGCTAAATAACTATCACCAAAATTAAGACCTTTAATACAATACTATTGTTGTGGGGTCCAGTTATCAATGCATAGTGAGACCACCAGAGACCGCAGTAGAAAAGAAAAAAAAGTTTATTTTGGGGACAGAGAAGAAACAGGTTGGTGCACCAGGGCTACTGCCCCAAAGCAGCAACGAGTGATTCAAGCAGGCCTTGGGCAGACAGAACCCACAAAAATTTTGGCAGGCTTACAAGAGGGATCTTTTTCCAAGAAATGCAAACAGCAAGCTTTAGTTTATCTATTTCAGGCTGCATCTGGCGGGCTAGGCAGGGAGCTAAACTATCCATATCTGAAACCGGCAGCTTGCGGGGCCTCTGGAGGAATGGGTTACTTCACAGAAATGGTCACAATGACCTTAACTCATGACCACATTATTTTTGTCTCAGGTTTTCTGTCCATTTACCATAGTGAACATAACTCAAAGATTTTATTTGCAGCCATTTTAGTTTGGCCAATCTTAACTAGATATACTTGTTTTATATCAGGGGGGTCTCTACCCTTTTACAGTGTCTAGGGAGAAACTAAACAAACTTGGTTTCCTTGATTCATCCACTAACTTAAAGTAGGATAATCTGGTAATTGGAGCCATTTCTCAAAGAATTGCAGCTGTATTTTATTGTAAATAAAAATAATGATAATATATAACCTTTACTGAGTACTTATGGTGGTCAAAGTACTATTCTTAACTTTTCTAAATGGTTACTTTAATTTGAAACCACTCTTAAGATAGTTATTATTTTGGTTATTTTATTGGTAAGGATGAAAAACAAAATTTGTAGACCGTATAAATTAACCTCAAACTTAATCAGCTAGTAGATCTTTTTATTTTTGTTTTTGTTTTTGAGAGGGACAGTGAGAGAGAGAGAGCACAAGAAAAAGAGAATCAATTTTATTTAGTTTTTCATGTAGCTTTCATTGCTTCACACTTCCATTTTGTACGTGGTACTATAGTTCAAACCTGAGTCCTTGCACATGCTAGGCAAGTGCTATAACCACCAAGCCACCACTCCAGACCTGTGAGTAAATTTTAAATCTGATATTTTAAGTGAAGTGTGTGTACTTATGATGCCAGTGACACCGAGCAAGGGTAGTAGATGAATTTTATTATAGAAAGTAAAGCATAGGGAAAAGAGCAGACTTCCCCCAGAGTGGGAGAAAGGGACAGAGCCGATGAAACAGTGAGTTTTGCCCCTTTTATATGACGTCCTCTCCTCAGTTGGTCACTGCTTCCCTGCTCCTGTACCTAGAACACAGGCTCGGGGAATTCTGGTCCAGTCTTTGATCCATGCCTTAGGCGCCAATGGAAAGAATGTGGTTCCTTCCTTAGCAGCAGGGAGTGTCTGCACCTGGCCTATCTTGTCAGACCCTTATTAGCATTGGGGGATGTCTTTTCCCTCTCAGGAAAGATGCCCATCAGTTAATTTTCTCCTTATCAACCCACGTTGTTTTGCCTACACTGAACTGCCTAACTTTTTCTGCCTCACTTATAACTCTTTTTCTGAACATGCTAGTAATATTGATCATTGTTTGTAATATTGATCATTGTTTATTCTTTGTTCTATATTAGTTCACCTCTACATATACATATACATATACATATACATATACATAGTATATGGTAATAATTCAAACTAACAGTTGTTTATTTTACCAGAGATGTCCCTTAACAATAACTCCTGACACCAAGGATTGTCTTAATAGAAAAGAACAGATCAATGTTTTAAGAAACCTTTTGCATCAACATTTGACCTTAGGAAAAAACCTAAAATCACTTCAATTGATTGTGCTAACCACAGGCAACCCAGTGAGAAACTTTTTGAGATTTACCCTTCACAAACCTTGTGCTGTTGAACCAATTTTAGTCATGGGAACCAAAAGTTAATTTTAATTTATGAGCACTCATTTACCTATATGCCCATTTTGGTATCATGTAGAGAAGAAACACATATAAGATAAGACATAGACACAAAATACACAGTTATGCACAAATATACATAAGAATTGACAGGAAACAGAGGTTTAAGAGCTTTTAATTACCCTCTGAATAAAGACAGCAGGAAAAACAGAGGGCTAAAAAACTCTGGTGAGACAAAACAAGACTAATCAAAAACAAAAATTCATGGATTTAGGCACGCAAGCCCAACAGTGGAGAAGGACTTGGGGTTAGGGACTTGAGAGGGTGAAAGAATTGAGGATCAGTAGGACGTGTAGAATAGCTAGGAGTAGCATGAGCTCCAGGGTATACATGTGGAAGAGGCATTTCTCCAGAAAAGGTGAAAGACAGTTTGTTAACTAAGAGCACAGAGAAGAGAAATGAGAGCTCCTTTGTCCATTTTACTCACTTTTCCGTAGATCCTTGGTGAATCGCTGTAAGCATACGAATTCTTTCTAGTTCAAGGAATGGGATCCATGAACATGAAGTCAGACAGAGCAAAGTAACAGATTTTGGAGTAACAGAAAGGAAGCAGAACTCCTAAAGAGGAAGGAGTACCAAGAGAGGGATGCCCTGAGGGGTTTCTCAATGAGGAGAAGAATGTGAAAAGTTTAGTAGCATGAGCAGAGAGAAAAGTCTGTACCAAGCCTGGAGCAGAGGCCTAGACTTAGAGAACTTCAGACCATTTGCCATTTTAGTGGAGAGTTTGATTTCTGGGAATTTTAGAGGCAAATGTGCTATTTTCAGGCCAGTGACTATTATTGTCCAGTTTATGTTGGGGCCAAGCAATGTTACAGAAGAAAACCCATCTTTCAACTATGTCTTGGAGACCCAGGATGTGGTTGGGAAGGCACTCCAAGGCAGGTTTCTCATGGAGATTTTGATGAGACTTGGCCCATTTTGGATGAAAAAATGATTGAGGAGGGCCCAAAGGGACTATGGCAGAGAGAAAGGCCAAAATCAAGGGACATCCCCACTGGAAATTGGCTTCTCTATGGTTGTTCCCGGAATGACCAGTGGAACGGCAGGCAATCTTGGATGTTCCCAAAGAATGCAAGCTGTTAACCACCCAGTGGTGATCGGGATTTCTCTCACCTAGTGCTAGGATTTTTCAGGAAGAACAATATCCTCAGGGGAACAGTATCCCTGGAGAGAAACCAATGGGGATTCCTGGAATCCAGAAGAGTCACAAGGAGTCACTCATCCAATAAGCAACGGTTGGTTTTGGATGTAATGTCCAGCAATGTGGATTGTCCTTACTGGAGCTGCCAGAGGGAGAAGTGGTGGGTCTAAGAGAGAAAGAAAAAGAGACAGGTGGAAGTCAACCAGAGGCCCAAAGAGGCCACCCTTGGTGGGAACCTTAGAACCCTGGTCCCCGGTTTCAGCTCTAAAATGTAAGGAAAGAAGCAAATGGGGGAAATAGAAAGAGTGGTGGCCACTCAATAGTAACACATTTTATTGGGAGACACCTGCAGAGGGGGGCCACAGTAGAGTCTGGGACCCATCTTCTGCTTATAGATTGGGGTAGATCTACAGGTCTAAGGGCAAAGAAGATTAGGGCATTGCTAGGGAGTATTCAGGGAAAGTCCCTTTCTTATGATGAAGTGTTTAGGGGGTTTTTGTGTGATGGTGGAGTACTGTAGGTAGATCTGGGGTTTAGGGATAGGTAGGTCCAAGGTGAGTCAGTCATTTAAGGATAAGGTGGGTCAGGGGTTTAGGGATAGTTGAGTCTTGTTCTGAGAGGGAGGATAACATTCAAAATGGTGTTGCCTAGGTCAAGTTCTACCTAACAGTTCTGTATGAACTCTTACTATGGAAATGGCAAATATGTGTGTTTAATTATATATGAAGTTCTTGTACTATAGAAGTGACATGTTAACAGTTCCCACTTCATTCCTTATGTCTACATAAGAAATCTTATAATCATCCACAGAAGGATTAATTTGCTACAATCATTTGATCTAAATGAAAAGTCATGTCTCACAAAGTGATTCATACATGCACCTTCTGCAGATGTCTGTGATATATCACCATCTTTTACTCCAGTCTTTGTAGACTGTTAACAATTTGGGGATTTATTTTTGTTGTCTTTAAATGTGTGTGTGTGTGTGTGTGTGTGTGTATAAAATGTACATAAAATATAATAATATATATTAAAAAATAGTAAATATATTCTTTTATTCATGTGTGTATATATAAAAGAATTAACTATTTTTGGTGTACAATTCAGTGTTGTGCAATCATAAGCACTATCCAGTCCCAAAATAATTTTTATCCTCCCTAATAGTATCTCTATGCTAATTAAGCAGTAACTCCCCACCCTCCTTATCTCCAGATTTAGATAACTTTCATTCTACTTTTATTTTTATACTATGAATTTACCTATTCTAGGTACCTCAAATAAGTGAAATCATATAATATTTGCCTTTTATACATGGTTTAATTCACCTAATATATGTTCAAGTTTAATCCATGTTGAAACTCATATATTTATGGCAATGTATTGCATGGATCAGAATTCATAGCATTTTTAGATATAATATAATTCATTAACAATTTTTTTTAAAGAGAGAGGGACAGTGAGAGAGAGAGAAAGAGAGAAAATCAATTTTTATTTGGTTTTTCCTGTGACCTTTGTTTCTTCAACACTTCATTGTATATGTGGTGCTGGGGTTTGAACCTGTGTCTTCATACACATGCCAGAAAAGTGCCAGAACTGATGAGCCACCACTCCAGTCCCTCACTAATGACTGTTGAAGTAGTTAATCATACTGTGTTTTTTACATAGCCAATGACATCATCCATCACAGGTGGAAAATGTCAACAAAATTTGCAATAATTACATGCTTACAACTAACTTTGTTTGAATTAGCCAAAATATTCAAAATAAAATATCTTGAATGGAAATTCAAATCTCAATTTTTTATAGAATATGTGTTTTTTCCCTCTTGTGTGCATGTGTATGTATTTTGCTAATTGATTCCAGAAGATTCTGTTTCAAATAAATAAATGAAACAGGTAAAAGTAGTAACTGGAATGGTCCATTCCATTTTGTGAATGAAAAATTCTTTATTGGAAGAACAAACCTCTTGGTAATATTTTCAGTTTCCCAACTGATATCAATAGTTAGAATTCAAGGACTATAACTCAGAAATTGTGGCACTTTTCAAACATTCCTGAAATCACAAGTTATTCTTTATTTTCATATATTTTCATGCTTTGAAATAATAGTGTACAACATAATAGCACACAGAAAATTAACATATATAAAAGATTATACTAAAATTTTCATAGATTTTCTATTTTTAAAAGGCTCTCATAGGGGTTGGGGATTTAGCTCAGTGGCAGAGTGCTTGTTTAGCACTCGCAAGGCCCTGAGTTTGGTCCTCAGCCCTGAAAAAATAAAAAGGCTCTCAAAGTAAATATATGGTTTTTATTATTACTATGTAATAGAAGACTATATATTTCAATAACATGCAAATGATTTTTAACATATAGACATTAAAGAAATTAAGATAATAGTTTTAAACTGTATTTTAAGGTAATAATAATTTTAAACATTTAAAAATTAAAAGACAATACCAAAAATATTTAATATTTAAAAGTATTATTCCTAAAACAGAACTCTAAATTATATGATGTATTAATTTCATAACTAATACAATAACATAGAATGCTTTCTTTCTTTTTGGATTCATGCTGACCACATATTAAGAGTAGTTCCAAAAGCATCTTTAAGTTGGGCATTAGGGTATATTGATTCATATAAAGCCCATTTTTTTTAAGGATAAAAAACCTTGACTCCTTGCTCTGATTTTAGTTTTATCATTAAGGTCAGTTTTGCTATTGGTAATTTATATTTTAGACCAATTGCTGATTTCATTTAAAGTATTCCACAACAAAATTTGTATATATTTTTCTCTCTGCAGTTCCTCTGTTGAAGTATTTTTAAAATCTATGGCCTTTAGCAAATATTCAAACAATAATAAATGATAATTAATGTTATGGAGTCATTTTCAAATAACTAGCATTTGGCTATACTAGCAAGATAATTGCACTAAATAGTACTACATCTCAAAATTGCCAATTTAATTATGTAATTTTGCCTTCAAAACATGTTTCTTGGAACACTACTTACATTTCTTGGAACACCCATCATAAGTGCTATATATTTTATAATTATATATTTTAATATTATAAACTTATTCCTTTAAAAAAAAAAAAGAATGGCTCATGGTTAACAGTAGATAGAACCAAGAATATACACTTATAAAATGACAACTATAAGCCAAGACGGATGGATGGATCATGACCCACTTCCATCAGGCTGACTGCCTTTTAAGTATCCAGAATCAGGGCTCCCTGGCATCTCCAGTTCTCATATTCTGTGTTTGCCCAATGACCAAGGCCAGCTGACAGAATGCAATTAGACACAAAAGTAACAATTAGGTCATTTTCCAACGTGCCTGAAACAAAAGATGAGATTATACAGTAGATTATTTATTCATTCCACTTTCATGTTGGTTAAACTTCAAAAAAAAAATGCCTCTGGAGAATACACATTAATCTCTTTGAGGTTTGAAAGACTAAATAGTGCTATCATTTAAATGTTTCCACATCACCTCAGGAAAGGAAATCAGATGACCTCGAAGCTTCTTAGAGCCTTGCAAAATGTTAGGGTTTTGAAACCAAGAATTAACCCATGAAGCTTGGGTCACTGGCAATTCGCATCATGATACTCAGAGGCTGATATGCTCCCACCTTGTTCAGACACTGAGGAAGAAAGAAAAGTCAGACTCAGTTGTCATCCAAAAACACAAATAATAATAACATAGACATTAATTGGCCTAGGTGTATTTTAAAATTCATACAATTTGTATCTAGGTAAAATGTGGTCATTATTTCTAAATTACTGTATTCAGAAAGTAAGTTACAAGGTTGTAACCAATTGTAAAGGTCACAAATTTACAAAATGTACAAAAATTGCAGCAAAGTCCAAAATGGGTATATCAGCACATAAGCAGAGCATATTTTCAAATTCCTGATATGCTTGGCCTCTGGCCCATACCACTAATTACATCTCAGCTCAATGAGCAAATCGTTAGTGATTTACTTTGCAATAGGTGAAAAGATATGTCTTTTTTTCTTCCCCTGTAGAGATTGTCTGCATTATACTGCAATGCTGAGCAAGTGTATTCTTAGCAGCATGTCTCCTCAGACATTTTATGGCAGCGTGGGGAATATTAAATGTATGATTAATAAATAATTACAACTGTGTGTCCAATCTTCCACTCATATTCAAAAGGAGTTTTGATTATGTAAGGCACTTGAGAGAAGTTCTGAAAAGAATATATTTATACATTTTAATTTAGATTTATTCCAGAGTTAAAGTACAAATATTTACATATTCCATGCACACTTTACATATAAAATTATTTTAACCGTTATCAGTATACAGCCACCTCCAGGGAGAAATGCAGTGAAGAACTTAGCAGCAGGAAAACATTGTAAACAACAATTTAGAACAGAAGGTAAAGAGTATTGTAAACAAAGAGAATCTGAAATTAGAGAATTTTTAATTAGGTGGAATTTGATCACTCAGCTGGAATTTGTGTGTTACCAGAATGGGAACATTTTGCTGTTATAGAAAGTGCTTTCAGACATTTCATTAACAAACCGAGCAGAAAATCCCATTTTAGTCTTATCCACTGCCTCTCTCCCTACCTAAGAAAATGATGCAGTATGAACTTAGCTACTGGCATGATTACATCCTTTACAGTGCAGTTCCGTCATGGTGAGCCTTGGTCCTGAATTTTCTGGGGGAAACCCCAATTTTTCATTTGATCAAACCTATTTGTCAGATTCCAAAGTTATGATCACTGCAACTACAAAATAAATCACAAAAATATCTGTGGATGGATAAGAGCATACTTCCAACTCTCCCACTCAGTGTGTCAAAAAAAAAAGTCTTAAGAATTGGGAGCAGTCAACATGCACTACCCCCTCTTTAGGGAAAAGCATGTATGCTAAAATGCTAGACAGTCCTTATTCCATGGCTTATGTAAGATTAAGCAGAATGGCGTAGCAATTAAAAATACAGACTGGTGGGCTGGAGCGGTGGCTCAGCGGTTTCGGCGCTTGCCTGGCAAGCACTAGGACCCGGGTTCAAACCCTAGCACCACGTACACAACTGAGTGTTGGAGCAACTAAGGCCATGTGAAAAACTAAATAAAGTTGTTTCTCTCTTTCTCTGCCTCTCTCACTGTCCCTCTCTCTTTAAAAAAAAAAAAAAATACAGACTGGTATCAGTGTGCTTGAATTTGAATCCCTGCTCTGCTAATCTCATCTTTGTGACCCTAGGCAAGCTATTTAACCACTCTGTGCCTTAGCTCCTTCATTTGTAAAGCAAGATGGACAATAAAGGCATTTTTTCACAGAATTGTTACAGGAGGCATTAATGAACGCACATAAATAGAATAGCAAATTTGACATATGTATTTATTAAATATATATTAGTAAAGATAGCAGAAGATTTCTGATCTGCTATTAATTCAGTTTTTCAGCTGCCATTCCCTTTGTACTCCAGCTCATAACACCTTGAGAAATGGGTTTTATTCTGTGTGACTAGGAAAAAAATAGAAATTGAGACTAAGAAACTTGCCCACAGTTTCATCCAGTAAGTGATATCCAATATTTAAATTATTCTTCGTCTGATTTTAAATCTGCATGCTCTAGACTCTGCTTACCCAGGATCCCTAGAGATTTTGCAGAATGGTTATTATCCTATGATAACATCTTTTATTCCCAAGTTCATTTTCTGCAAAAAAAAAAAAAATAAGTATATGTAACAAGCATGACTTGAGGAACAAAGTGATTGAAAAGCAAACCCTCTTGTTTGCTTTCTCACTATGTATAGAGTGACATTTAAAGAACTGGAGTCTCAACTAGACTGCCTCTGTGCATAATATCACCTGTCTGAGTGACTTGGGCTTAATCTGTTTCCTTTTCTGTAAGCAGCACAACAGTACTTAAACTCAGAAAGTTTATTTCAATGTGAAATCAATTAATAAAAATAAAGCATTAGAAAAGTGTCTGGCATGAAGGAAATACTATGGAACTGCATCTTGTTAATGTATTGTCATTACTACTACCACTCTGGCTCCTCCTACCACCTCCACTTGGGAGATTTGGGGAGGATTGGAGGACAGGCATATGATGGAAGCAGACAGATATAATCATGGTCTTAGAGAAATGACACCTCTATCTCCAGCTCTCATTCAAAGAGAAAATCACTCTTCCTGTCAAAAGAAATTTAATTCTCTCTTCTCACAAACTATTGCTGTAATGTACAGAAGGACACTTACCCCCAAGAAGAGAAACTGAAGATGTTGAGCTAAGAGAGACATCCATCTGGGGATTATAAAGACCCAACTAACAATAAGCAACAATGTTTAAAAGAAGCAAAGCCTTCCATAGAAGCCAGTTGTGAATAAGTCAGTACCTAATCACTAGTTTTTGAGTAAGTACATAAAAAAGAGAAAAGAAAGGAAAACTGAAATTTAATGGAATAGATCTGGCTGAACTGGACTGAACTGGATGAATCAGAACAACACTACCCCAGGAAGGAAGTGCAGACTAAGACACAGTCACCCCCGTGGCTACACCTTTTCAAGACTTTCAGTAACAAGGAGGGAAGAGGGAAGCACACTGATCTCAAGACTCCCGTATAGACTTGGGAGTTTGCTGTATGTGTATAAACAGTACATAGCTCTCATTTCAGAATGTAGCCCTAATAGTTTTCCAATATTCATAGAATCCTAAATGAAAGAGTCCCTTCAGAAACTGTAAAGGGGAATTTCTTGAACTAGCTGGACCCCACTCAGCTCTCAGATTGGAGTTTCCAATGCTCAGAATGTGCAAAATAAGTAGTCCTTACAGTGCTCTCTCTTAAGAAGGCTTATTTCTGGGTGGGCTCTTCTTAGATTGGTCCTGCTAGAGCTTTACTTACCATTTGCTTTTCCCTTTGTTTTCAGCAGAGGGAAGAACTTGAATAGATTTGTTGGGAGACTTGATGAATGGGTCACTAAGAGGATTGTAGATTTTAATAGACTCATCTCTTCCCTTCCCACGCGGCTTGCTGTTTCCTAAACCCCTAAGTTTGAAGGATTTGAAACAGAACTTTATTATAGAGCTGAATCATCAAAGGGTTTTAAACTTGCCACTGGATGAAGGACAGAAAGAAAGGACCATCTGATCTAATGTCATGAATTCTTAGCAGCTAGGATGATTCCCCTGGAGCAGAACAGAGAAAAACAGAAAAGAAAATGCTTAATTGAACCAAAATAGACTGCTATGGCATACATGAAAATCAAAGCTTTATATCGGCAAATTAAAATAAAGACTGAAGAAAGCAAAGGTGATTTTTAACTTTCTTTCCTAGAGGCAGCTATCTAGGGCAATGGCACCTAGATGCTAGGAAAAGCGCTGGTCCAATAACATTTTAAACAGTCCCCTGCAAGGTGAGGACAAAGCACTGAGGTTTTTCTATTAAGTGTAATTTATTCAATTTAAAGGCATACACTTTATGCTGGGAGTGTGTTCTACCTACATTTTTACATTAAAATATCACCTTTTTAGAAGAAATGGTGATAATGTATGATAGTTTAGTTTTGGGGGATTTGGGGGGGGGTTTATTTCATTGCCCCTACTGATCAAATCAAAGGTGAGAAACACTACATTGTTCCTCACTCAGAAAAGAAAAATGTTCCATCTTATGAAAAACCAAATTCTGAGACCCAGCAAACTGTTAGTTTTCTTCATGAAAGTGGAAGAAAATTCCCTTGGAAGCAGTTTCAAAATAGAAGTTGTTCCTATTCTCTATTATGAGCTCTTGGAAAAGAAATATGGCAGGAGGAGGAGAAGAAGATGTATATTTTTAAATATAAATCTGATACATACCCTAATTGACATCTACTTCTGTCAGGAGAGAATGACCAACTGTCATCCTTAGAAGACCCAAATCTTCTTTACTTTTTTATTTTCCTTGAATTTATTCACCTCTGTGGACAGGAAAGAGGTAGTTTATAATGGATTTCCAAAATAAGATGAATAATATTTCAGGAGACAAGTTTCTATGCTCCACATAAAAAGATCTTTGAAGGAAAAGCTTCAAGAAAACGACAGTTCTTTCATAAAGAAATCATAATATTAGGACTCTAGGGATATAGCAAATATATTCTTGACTATGGTGGAAAGCTAAATAAAGTCCTTGAGCTAATTTTAATGGAAAAGTTTCTACACATAAATTGAATAAGTACACATATTCTATAAATATATATGTCTTGAGCTCTAAGAAGATACATGGAGGAATTCTAAAACAAATATTCAAACTATGCAAGACCAGTGAATGTGTAAAAGTAAATCCAGATTTCTTTAACACTGTAGGAAAAATAAAATGTTTAAGATAATGAGCTCCTCTGTATCATTGCAGAAATCACAATCTAATATAATCCTTTTGCTCAAATCAAGTTGATTTTTTCACTAGCCTATGTATGTATATATATGTGAATATACGTATATGTACATATACATATAATACTCATTTAGCAATTGATTTCCATCAGAAGCTTTGCTTCTTTACAATGTTACAGTGACTACTGCTGTGCTCTGTCCTTTCCCTCCCTTGCTCCCCCTTACCCCAATGTAAAATGAAAGCTTTCTCACCTCCTCATCCTATGCAAACCCTTCTCATTCTTTAATGCCTGTCTTGTTTATCCAAATAATCATCACTAAGCATTGTCAGGCACTTACTTGGCCCAAAATACCATGAAGAGCAATTTTAGGCTTTAAGCAGATTTGAGTTTTATAAGTCAGACAATGATGTAAAATGTGACTTGGAAGAAATCCTGAATGGAAACATGAGATTCATTAGGGGGCTACTGTAATAAAACTATGACAATGAAGTGTAGTCCTCGAACCAACAAAATCAGAATCACCTCGCAACTTGCTAGAAATGCAAATTTCCATGCCCCCTTTCAAGCCTATGGAACCACAAACTACAGGCTCTAGCTCAACAATCTGCATTTTAGCAACACTTCCAGGTGATGTTAAAGCACACTAAAGTTTGTTAACTATGAACTTAGAACACTAGTGATAGAGACAAGATTAGTGGCAGTGGGTCTGGAGAACAGAAAGTACATTTTCCAGATGTTATAGAACTGAAAGACACAGGGACTGATTAGATTAGAAGAAAGGCATGAAACAAAATTTTGAGATATAATTATGTTGTGTATGGCTGACACTTAGTACAGTCTTTCAGAGGTATAAGAAGACAATAACAGGGCTGGAGCAGTGGCTCAGCAGTTACAGCACTTGCCTGATATGCACAAGGATGCTGGTTCAAACCCCAGCACCACATATGTAACTAAGTGTCCAAACAACAGAAGTCACTTGAAAAATTAAACAAAATTGATTTTCTCTTTCTTTCTCTGTCACTGTCCCTCTTTCTGGAAAAAAAAGAAGTAGACAATAACATCAGTTTGGGGATGGTCAGTATAGAAAACAAATGATTATTTCACATTGGGATGTATTAAGTCTAAAACACCAAACATTCAACTGGAAGTGTCTAGAATGGTAGAGTATTAGAGACATCAGAATATATGAAAAATGAGTAAGATATATGTTAGTCAGGGTTCTCCAGAGAGAAAGAATTAATAGGATATGTATATAGAAAGATAAGAGGATTTATTGGAAGAACTGATTCACACAATGATAGTGGCTGAGAAGTGCCACAGAAATCCTCTCAGCAGGCTGGACTCTGACATACCTCTAGTCTGACTCAGTCCAGGTCTGAAAGCTTCAGAGACCTGATGGCCAAAGGTATAATTTCAGTTTGAGGTTGAAAGCCTGAGAACATGGGAGGAAGCCTGCTGGTATAGCCCTGGAGTCCCAAGGCCAAAAAGTGTGGAGATTTGATGTCCACAGCAGGAAACAAGTGTGGTCCATTTCTTTGGGAGAGATATCAATTCACCCTGAATTTATTCTTACAGATTCCCAGTTAATAGGATGGCGTCCACACACAATAGAAACTAGACTTGCCTACCTAGCTCCCTCAGAGTCACATAGTAACCACTGTAAATGACCTCACTGACATACCTAAAATTATACTTCTACAGATTTCTGGTTATTCTTTAATGCAGTAAAATTGACACTTAAGATTAAGCACTGCAAGAAAAAAGTGATTTTAGAAATGATTAAAGTTGAAGGGCTCATTAAAGTCGTAAGATCAGAGGAAATCACCCAAGGAGAATATGAGAAGTAGAAGATACTGGAATTAGGACCTGGAAAACACAGACCTTTCTTATTTATTTATTTATTTATAAACCTTTAAAGAATGGAGACAGGTGGTGCAAGAGGTGGCTGAACAAGATCCTCCAGGGGTCTTCCCACAGACTCACCAATTGAACAGCCACTCTCATACCAAACGACCTTCACAAGAGCCAAAAAAAAAGCCAGGTGAGAGATTATAGTGCTTGATTTTCGTATAATAGAAAGAAACTATGCATTGAAGAAAACAGGAAGGAAAGCAGGAAGAAAGGGACCTGCATCACTCCTCCCTCAACTCTAAGCAGTCCAGCATGGAAGAGAGAGACACCTCACAACTGGGAGAGGAAGAAGGAATTGTGTTCAGGCTCTAGATGTGAAATCTGATATCAGAACTACCACAGTGAAATCAGCCACTAAGACCTGGTGTTGGGTAGAGCCCCCAACTACTTCTAGCCCACTGCTGGAAGACTCAGCCTCTGGAACTACATCAGCCAAGTGGCCAAGAGACTGTTTCTAAAACCCGACTACAACCAAAAGCATCAGAGTGGGAAGCAAGCCTCCACCTGCGAGGGAGAAGGGCACACGAGCTAGCGCAGAACTTTGCCTTGGCGCTCAATGCTGGGCACACTTGCCTTGTTGAGATCAAGAATCAGACAGAAACCAAAAGTCCCTGTACCCTAGCCAGAGCTCACAGTGGAAGTCTCTGGACATGCGGCAAGCACTAGGCAATGACCTGCATACCAGTGAGACACATGAGTGCTTCAGCTGCAACACTGCCAGCTTCGGAGAGAGTCTGAGACATACCACTCCACCCCATGCCTGAGATCGCAGAGTCCCTGCCACTTTGAGATTTACATGCAATGCAGATTAGATCATCCTTAGTGACCAAGAGACTGTCTCCACCACTGCTCCTCCAACTTCAGGCAGCACAGCTAGCAACAGAATGCTACTCACAGATGGCACGCACTCAATACCTGCCCTGCACCAGGTGAAGACTTGAATCCCAGTAAAATAAACTCATGTTTCGACCTTCATTACCCCCAGCTACAGCATGGGGCTGAAGGCACCTCAGTGTAAATATGAGGCTGTGACACTTGCACCTAGATTTTACCCAAAAGGCTCAAGTGTTGAAGACTTGGTCCTCAACTGGTGGTGCTATTGGGAAGTGATGGAAACGTTACACGGTGGTGTCTAGTTGAAAGGGCTCACTGGGGTCATGTCCTTGGAGGGTATATCTTGTCCCCAGCTCCTTCTCTCCCCTGCCCCTCTCTCATATCTCTCTTCTTTTGTCTTCTGTTTCCTTCTCTTCTCTTCTCTTCTCTTCTCTTCTCTTCTCTTCTCTTCTCTTCTCTTCTCTTCTCTTCTCTCTCCTTCCTGGGTCCCTGGAAACCTCTCAAATCATAACCCAAAACAAATCTTTGCTCCCTTGCATTGATTTTCTCCATCACTTTTTCACACCAATGGAAAGCTAACTAACACAATGTGGAACTCAATGCTAGGCTGATAAAACCGAACCGTAAGTGAATTCTTATATCCACCACCCCAAGGCCACTGTCCATAAAGTCTCTCGAACAGCCCCTGAGCCAGATGGAGACATTGGGCCCAAGTCTGAAGGACTGGAATTCTAGGCAGGATCATCTGTGGCTGGCTGTAGAAGTCTTAGGTAATGAGTCCAACTCAGCAGTAGGCAGTTCATAGCAGTGTAGGAGTGGTCCTGTCCAGTGCTGTGCAGGTCCTAGCAGTCTTAAAGTCATGGTGTAACACAGTGTTGGAGCTATACGCATGCCACAGGAGCCTGGATCTGATCTTTCAATTCCTGATCACAAGCCAAGGACTATGGACAAGATGTCTGGGCCTTCCCAAGATTGAAGAAGTGGTTTATCCAGGATGGACTACCTTCTCTAGATAGTTCCCCAGTACATAATGAACAACATAGAAATCTGGGCTTGGATCATTCGTTTGTGCTAAAACAGCATCAACACACCCAAAGTGGACATCCAGTAAATTTAGAAATTAGGTACCACATAGTAATGAAATACTGAAAGGTATGTCAGGCTCAGTGAAAATAAGTAGCCTGCTTAAAATTTCTAGAAAGATAGATAGAAACACAGGCAGATTACAAATGCTGGAGTAAATACCTAATATGTAGGCAACATTACATGCCAACAAGCATCAAGGATTTTCAGAGAACTGTGACCTCAATTAATGGTCAAAGTAAGGTTCTGCAGTAGTCAACACTGACAAACTTTCCAATGTAGAATTTAAAATAGCTGTGATAAAGAAACTCAGTGAGCTTCAGGAAAATACAGAAATGAATCAATATTTTAACGTAGAACCTTAACAGAGAGATAGAAGCAATATTTAGGAAATCAAACAGAAATCTTTAAGCTAAAATATACAGTAAATAAAATTAAAAACATGAAAGAAAACATAAATAGCAGAAAAAATCAAGCAGAAGAAAGAATTTGTGAACTCAAAGACAAGCTATTTGAAAATACACAAACAGAAGAGAAAAAAAGAATGAAGAAGAATGGAGAAAGCCTACAGAGATTTGGGGACAGCATGAAAAGAACAAATATTTGGGTTATTGGAGTTCAAAAGAGATCAGAGAATGCCAAACAGGCAGAAAGCTTCTTCAAAGGGATAATAACAAAAACTTCTCAAACATGGAGAAGGATATTTATATCCAGGTACAGGAAGGTCAAAGGTTACCAAACAGATTTAACTCAGCTAAGCCTAGCTCAAGAAATATTATAATCAGGCTTTCAAGCATAAGCTATAAAGAGAAGATTCTTGAGGCTGCAAGAGAAGATAAACAAATAACACATAAAAGTGTCCCAATTTGCCTAACAGTGCACTTCTCAGAAGAAATCTTACAGGCCAATAAAGAGCATCACGAGAGCTGCACACTCCCAAAAGAAAACACAATAACTGCTAATCAAGAATACTGTATCCAGAAAAGTTATCCTTCAGAAATGAAGTTTCCCAGCAAAGGAAAAGTTGAGAGACTGTATCTCCACAAGACCCGTCTTTCAAGAAATGCTAAAAGGAGTTCTTCAAACACAAAGAAAGAGGTGTTAATGAATAAGAGGAAAACATTGGAAGGTATAAAACTCATTGGTAATAGTAACTACACACATTACTTCAGAATACACTGGTATCATAAACACAATACATAGACCATTTATGTCTTTAGTATGAAGACTAAAAAAAGCAATTAATAATAATAAATAACATATTACAAGATAGGCAATATAGAAAAATGTACAATGGGATATCAAAGCTACAAAACGTGGAGATGAATGGAATGTAAGTGTTGTTTTTATTAACACTATTTTTCCATGTTTACTTTCTTATATACCTCATATATTGTTGATATCATTCCAAACACCTAATTACGATCAAAAGAAGTTTATTATAAGCCTACGGTAAACACTAATCAAAAAAATCTGTAACAGACAAACCAAACATTATAAGTAAGGAATAAAAATATGCTTTTAGATAAATCAATTACCTCCAGAGTCAGACTATACAAGGGGGAGAAAGGGAAAAGGAGCTTCTATAAAATTATAAAATAACTCACAAAATGCCTATAGTACAACCTTGCCTATCAATGAATTAAATTCTCAATTAAAAACCATAGTAACTTAATGGATTAAAAAACAAGTCTAAACCATATGTTGTCTACAAGAAACTTACTTCACCTTGAACAACAGAAAGACCTCAAATAAATAACTTGTCACTGTATCTAAAGGAATTGGAGAAAGAAGAAAAAAGGAAACCTAAAATTAGTACAAAGAAAGAAATAATAAAGAATAGCATAGAAATAAATGAAATAGAGACTTTATAAAATGAAAGACAATGAACTGAAAACCTGAGGGTTTTTTGTAGTTTTAATAACTAAAACATTGATAAAAGAAATTGAAGATTACCACCCCAAAATGGAAGGATATCCAATTTTCATTGATTGGAAGAATTAATATCATTAAAATATCAATACTATGCAAAATGATCTATAAATTCATGCAATCCTTATCAAACAAGCAGTGGTATTTGTGTTAGTTTGCTCCCCATTGCTGTGACAAAAGACTTGTGAAAATCAACTTAAAGAGGACATATTTATCTTAAATGATGGTTTTAGTCCATGGTCACTTTGTCCCATTACTCTGGGCCTCTGGTGAACCAGAATATCATGATAGAAATGTGTGAGGAGCAGAGCTGCTCACTTCATGGCAACCAGGAGATAGAAAGAGAGAAGGGAAGTGATCAAGAATGAGATACACCCTTCAAGGACATGTCCCATCTGACCTACTTTCTCCACCTACCTTCTACAATTTCCACCATCTAAATAAGAAAGCAGAGCACCCCACTCCAGAAGCACTGGCTGTGACAAATACTACTTTATCCAGGGGATCATAATCAGTATCAACCGCTACATCATGTTGACATTATAGACCCTTGGTACAAATGAGAAGATGGGAACATTACTTTCTGTGATCTTTACCCAAAAACCCAACAACCACAGTCTAATCATGAGGAAAAGTTCAGAAAAATTCCAAGAGAGTGGCATTGTGCAATATATCTGGCCAGTACTCCTCAAAAGTGTTTAAAAAAAAAAAAAGGCTGAGATACTGCTTCAACCAGGTTGTATCTAAATAAAAATGATCAACCATTGTATTATATCATCCTGGATGGGATCCCAGAACAGAAAAAAATGATAATTAGGTGAAAAAGTGAGGAATACAAATAACACATAGACTTTTATTAATAATTGTGTATCATGACTGGTTCTTTAGCTGTTGTGATAAATAAAATATACTAATGTAAGATATCAGCAACAGTGAGACCTGGAAAGGTGGTGGAAATTTGGTGAATGCAGCTGTTGCCTCAGTATTCATTTTAGGCCAGACATAAATTGTCTCAAATCCAGTCTCACTTTGTCACTTTGGGCCTAGTTTAGACTGCCCCTTCCCTGTGTTTGTATGATTGGCCACTTGTTCTTCATTCCACTGACCAAAAAAACCAACACACTCCATAGCCGCTGAAGAGGGAAGAAATCTAACGTCAACGTGAGAGTCATGCTTCCCCCTGTGTGTTTCCTTTTGCCCATCTACAACCCCCAGGGGAAAGTCTAAGGGACAATACCGTGGACCTTAACGTGGTCCCGTGGGTCCTCTTTCACTCCACTTCCACTGAGTGTGCTCACACTACCATTTCCAGGCTTCCTGCTGGCATCTCAGTGCCACCCCTTATCTCTCTGTCACCTATGAGAAATACTTGCCATCTGTTTTATGCATTTCAGTTTCACTTTCTCATTGTCACGCTTCAGTGGCACTCATGAACCTGACCTTCCCCTGGATTAGGGATCCCCTAATAAGATGCTATCTTGACTTATGACCACTCTCAAAAGAGCAACCCCAACATCAAAAAGAAATCCTAACAATAGAAATGACAAGGGGGAAAGGGAAGGAAATACATAAAAATCTCTGTACTACCTTATTTTTTTCTTAAATCTAAAAGTATTCTAAAGCACAAAAAAGGCATTTTTAGTGAATTTGATGAGAATAAGGAAGCTTGGAATGGAGCAGTGGCTCAGTGATTCAGCATATGCCCTGCATGAACCCCAGCACCACTTATGTAAGGAAGTGTCAGAGCAACGAAAGCCACATGAGAAGCTAAATAAATAGAATTGATTCTCACTTTCTTTCTCTCTCTCTCACTTTCCCTCTCTAAAAAAAAAAAAAAAAAAAAAAAAGAATAAGGAAGCTGTTAATGGAAAGGGCAGTTGTCGGAGAGACAGGAAGGGTAGGACACCTACTTTTCATTGTAGACCCAGCTGCCATAGAAGTTCTAACACCAGAAGGACAGGTGTGAGGAGCAAAAGGAGCTCCAGAACATCTACCAATTGCATGAGTCGGATGAGACAGAACACACTGAACAAATCTGCCAAAGTAGATTTACCACTCGGAGGCAGCGGTGATACACAGAAGGCTGGGATCCATGGTAAGCGGGACCCCCACAGCTCAGGAAAGCTGCCCAGCGTGAATGGAGTCTCATCTGTTCAGGCACCACATTGCACCATGTCTATGGGACTCTGAGAACACCCCAGGCTGGGTTTATATATCCTGGGTACATCTTGATTTGATGAGCAAAAACACTTCAGAACATCCTGTTCTCAGAGAAGTAAGGATTTAACCCTGGTTGTTGCAGCCATCCTCAGGATGTTGCAACGTCAATACTTTCTGCAGTCAATCCAAGAACTTCAAGTGGTAGGGGCAGAGCTGGGTTGACCAGTGCCATCTGGCGACCTGTCCTAATAAGGATTAATCCACAAGGACACACAAAATTTCAGGAAGGAAACAAGCATTGGTAACCAAGATTCACAGAGGAAGGTGGTGACATCAGCTGTCAGAGACTTTCAAAGGGATTCTTATGCTAGATAGGATATTAAATTTTCCCTTATAGAATCATGATAAAACCTAGTTAAATCTACCAATCCATAAAATTCAAGCTTTATTTTTTAGTACCAAAAATGAATCAATTCATTGTTTCACCCAATAAATACTTAGTGATTATTTACCAAGAAAAAATTATTTATAAAATTATTATAGAGGATTGACACTATAATATGGTCACTGCATGCCAATCATGGTTCTAAAATGTACATATTTAGCATCTAACTAAATGCTTGCAGCAATCATTTGAGTATTATACTGTCCCTGTTTTATAGATGCAAAAACCAAGAGTTTAAGAGGTCCATACGACTAATGAATGGAAATGCCAGAGTTTGAACATCTGTGGCTTAATAACAGATCATAAATCCATGCATTGTAGATATGGAATGATTTTTGTGTTTTATATTTAGCAAATTCATATTTTCTCACTAATTTATTTATTCTAACAAGATGCAAGTGAAAAAGGTAACAGAAAAAATTATCTCAGCATCTGGATGACTGTCTGCTTGCTCTTTCAACAACCTTCATTAATCTTTCAGAATCTTCCTCCTGGTTATAAGATTTCTCAATTAACTAGCATGAATATAGAGAGGTGTCCTGACTATAGGAAGTTTATTTATACATGTGGTGTTACAATGCAATATGGCAAAATGATCTTCAGCATCAATCAACTCTAACTCCACAAGTTAAAGTATTCCATCTACTAGACAAGAGAGAAATAACTTTCACAAACAGTGTTATCAATTTCCTTTGTTTCTAACAAAGGAGACTAACCAGTAAATTATGTATTCAAAACCTATTGTAAATAAAAACTCCAAACTATGAACAAAGATTTATGTAAAAGTGGTTAATTATAATAGTGAAAATTCAAAATTATCTCAATGCTCCCAGAAATGGGTAATGGCTAAATAAAAACTAGTTAATCTATAGATTTTATCCTTCCATTGAAAATTATATTTAAAAAACAGTAACTGTCACCAAAACACACACATTACATAATATTGGGGGGAAAGATTCACAATGGTTTAAAATATATGAATTAGGAACATCAGTGATTATACATTGGTGGTATGATTTTAGGTTGTTTTACTATTCTACTTTGTGCTTGTTTTCCAAATAATCAGCCAGAAACATAATATGGTTTTATAATAAAAATCTGCATCAAAATAAATTTTCATTATGTTTTTATACAGTAAGAAGAAGATACTGCACATTTATCTGGAAATAATGAGCACATATGAAAGTTTATACTAAAACACATTTTAACAACTTATTTAATCTATTTATTAAAAGAAACCTCGGAGACTTCTACTTTCACCTATGATTTAGTAAAATGGACTGGATTTACCCTATCTCCAAAAGTAACAAAAAAATTAAAATACGTAAAACAGCAGTTTTCAAGACATTGGACATCAGGCAATGAAGAATAGTAATCCCTAAGGAACAAATAAAATAAGGGCTTCCTTAAAATGTCATCACTTTACTTCTTTGAGAGTTTTCCAGGGCATGATATGTGGATGGGGAAGAGCCTAGACAAAGGACAATTATGTCCTGAAGTGGAAAAAAAAACAGCTTAAAAGCTAAAGTTTGCAGGACAAAGCTCTGTAAATGACACCTGCACACAGAGGAAACTTTGGAGATTAAGCATGCGTCAAGAAACTACCTGAGAATTAAGATCCACCCTGACATTTGGGCAGATTCTAGGATGGCTACCATGATCCTCACCTAGGTATTACTGGCTTTGTTTGATTCCCTCCTTTTGAGTGTGGGAAGCACCTGTGACCTGCTTCTAACCAACAGAAACAGCAAAGGTGAAAGAATGTATGTGACTTCCTGTAGGCAATCACATTATATAAGACACTCCTCCTCAAATGACACTTTTCCTTGTTGGCTTTAAAGAGGCAAGCGACTATTGTGTGAACTAACATGCAGCCAACTACAGAGAAAGGTTCTAAGAGAAAAGCTTCTAATAAACAGCCAGCAAAAAAAATTGAGGTCCTGAGTTCTGCAACTTGAAAGATACTGAACACTTTCAGCAATAATGAAAGTTTGAATCTAAACTTAAAAGTATATCCTTTCTGACATGTGCCTCACATCAGACTACAGCCTAAGCCAATACTATGAGAACAATCTCCAGAGACCCTGAAGCATTCTGTCTGCAAGCCCAATTCACCAAATTGAGAGACAATACATATGTACTGTTTTAAACTATTAAGTTTGCGGTGATATTATTACATTATGATAGAAAACTAAAACATCATTTCAGTAGATATAGGCAAAGCATTTCACAAATATCCAACATCCTTCTTGATTATTAAAATCTTGGCAAACCAGAAAGAAATAGAAGAGGACCTCCTCAACCTGGTAAGAAAATCTATAAAACATTAACAAGGAACTTTTATTTAATGGTGAAACATTGAAAGGCAAACTTGTCCACTGACATTACTTTCATTCAAGGTTATTTTAGAAGTCCTGTCCAAGGAAATAAGACAAGAAAAAGAAATAAATGGCATCTGGATAGAAAAGGAAGAAGTAAAACTAACTTCATTCACAGTAAACACCAACATCAATGTACAAAATTAGATGAAATTGACAATTTACAAACAATATGCTAAATATAGTAAATAAGGTAGCAGTATGTATTTGCAAAGAAAAATTCTACTTGTTTATACTAGCAACAGACAATAAGCTAAAATATTGCACATTATAATTAAGCATATTAAATACAAGGGAATAAATTGGATAAAATATGTGAAGGATAGTCATATAATTTCTGAGAGAGTTTTTTAAAAACCTAAACAAAGGTTTAGGGATCAAAACCCAGTGTTGTTAACATGTCAGTTTCTCAAAATTGATCTCAGCAGACAACATGATTCCTATAAAATCCCCTAGATGCTTTTTCTAAAAAAAAAAAAAAAAGCAAGCTGATTCAAAAATTCCTTATGAAAATGCAAAGATAAATAATACTCAAAATCATTTCGAAGTATAATTATAAAGACCAATATTATTCAAAAATATATTGAAATATAAGTATAAAGTTAGAGGAATAACACTACCCTTGCCTATTATAATCTAAAATGAGAGGTATTGACCTAAATTTTTTTTAATGGTCGAAGAAACTGAGTGCTGTTATAGTCCCATATATATACAAAAACTGATTTTCAACAGAAGCACTTTAAAGGGAAAAGAGAGTATTTCTATAAATGGCTCTGGAACTTTTAAATATCCATTAGTGGAGAAACAAATTTGATCCATGTAGGAATATTAACTGCCAGCCCAGCATGGAAGAAGCTAGAACTCACCATCCCATCCTAATAAGGATAAAGCTGAGAAAACAACATCTATCAGAGAAGTGGGGGGTCATTCAGCAAATCACTGCCACTCAAATCAGAGATACCTATAGGAAAAGGAAAAGGCATAGAATCATGTCTTCCCAGAGCAGACTCTCCACACACATCTGAGATAAAACTGAACCAGGATGAAGTGATAGAGATTCAGTATGGACAAGTCTGATGGAGAAAAATTCCACAGAACCCCATTCATCAGGGATACCCACACTTTTCTAAACTTTACTTCAACCAGGTTCTGACAGAGAAGATCAAATAATTTCTTACTTTTAACAGGAACAAAAAAATCATTTCAAAATACGCCAGAACAGTCTGCTCTGCTTAACGGAGACAGCCCTCAAAAAGTTATCTGTAGCTTCATCTGCTAGGATTTTATCAGGATCTAACTGACCTGGGGGAAAAGAAGTACTCAACCCCAATCATCCTGTCCTACAGGCAGCACAGGGGTGGAGTCTGAGAAGAGAGAGTTTCACAGTTCATGAGTATAAGCTCACTAGAATTAAGACCCACTTGAAGGAATATAGGAAGCGTGTCCTCTCACACACCTACCATCACATTTCTGAAGGTTTACTTACTGTGTTTCCTTCTACCTACATCATATTCAGTCACCAAGAAATGATAAAAGGTAAAAACAAAACACAGTTTTGAATACACCAAACAATCATCAAACCAGATGCAGATATGGCAGGGATATGATGATGATCAAATAGTAGTTCAAAACAATTATAAATACAATGCTAAGGAAAAGTTGGGTAACAAGCAAGACCAGATCAGCAATTTAAACAGAGAAGGCAGTCCTAGGAACCAGAAAGAAATGCTAAAACTTGGCTATTAGTGGTGTTTTCCCATGATACCAGCTACTCAAGGGGTTTTGGCAGGAGGATTACTTGAACCCAGAAGTTCAAGACCATTCCAGCAACAAAATGAGACCTCATATCTAAAAAGGAGGACAGGGAAGAGGAAGAGGAGGAGCAGGAGCAGGAGGAGGAGGAGGGAGGTAGGAAGGAGGGAAAGAGTCGGAAGAGAAGAAAGAGAAGGAAAAGAAAGGCAGGCAGAGAAGAGGGTAAGAGAAAGGAGAAAGAGAGGTAAGCTTGTAATAAATGATAACCTGATTGTTAGACTGGACACAGAATGTGCTAAAAGTTAGTGAAAATTAAATTTTTTCAAATCTGATGTATTTAAATTTTACCAGATATATCAATCTGTTAATTTTCAAAACAGAAGGCTTTTAAAATGGGGAAATGATATATTATAGATCAATGAATCAACCTTTTGAATGTAAGCACCTTGTTTGATCCTGATTCAAGGAAATCAATGATATAAAAACTACTTTCTATCAATCCAGGGAATTGGTTTGCAGATGAGGTATTAAATGACCTTAAAAAATAATTGTTAAATATAATTTATGTCTTAATGATATGGTATTTTTAAAAGGGATTATCTGTTACACCTACAGACTTGTGGAGGAGAGGGTTTAATATAAGCAATAGAAGATAGATGAAGAAAGTGACAGAATAATTGATGAGAAAAATTATTGGTGATGTAAATTGAGCAGAATCAATGGGTCTTGGTCTTTATAGGTGAGGGGTAGGTTAAACTAAATGTAGATATTACTGCTTGTGTGCTTGTGTTTGATTATTATTTTTATTATTATTATTTGCTATGACATTACAGAAATTGCATGATTATGCTTTTCTTAATTGATGCTCCTGTCAAGTACATATTTGTACTACAAACCACACCACTAGGAACCCTTTGGTACATGTCTTCATTTTTGGCCTTTTAAACTTCCTCCTAAATTTGAATATCTTATTCATTTCTTTTCTAATGGATATTTAATCTTTACTAGAATTATTTGTCGGAGGTCTCTAAATTCTTCAATCTAACCCTCTTCTGGTTATATGCAATAAAATTGTCTTCTATGACTTACAGTTTTAGTTTTCTGTTTCTTATGACATCTCTTCATATATACTTCTTAAATTTTAATTGTTGTGTACCAAACAATTTTTTCTTTACAATGTATGCTCTTTGGGTCTTCTCTATTCCTCTTCTAGGTATATTAAAAGGTATAGTACAATAAAGAAATTTTTTATACTTTTTAAAAATCAAAAAGTTCAATTTTTCACAGATTTTATTCATCTGCTTGATATTAACTTTTGAATACATTAAGAGGTAGGAATCAAATATATATTTTATTCCTTATGGATGAATCATTGTTTGAGTATTTTCCTAACTAGATCAGTCTTTCTCTACAGACTAAAATGCCAACTCTGTCATATATCAAATTTCTGAGTCTGGTTCTGTTATCTCTATATTTGACTTTTCTGTGGAACAAAAATACCTTAATAAATTGGCAATACTTTTGCCTAAAACTATGTATCTGATTATAATATTTAAGTTTCAATTTATTTAATATTTATTTGTTATATATTTTACTTGCCTTAGTTACAATTTTTCTGTCTGAGAATATGGGCTTTTTCCCCCCTTTTACTCAAAGGGGAAAATATAATTACTCATGCAACTATATTTTTAAAAATTAGAGTCTCACAATTTCTCTTTCGACTAACAGGTTAATCCATTCATATTGTTCGTTACTGTGGATATGTTTGGATATCTGTCTAATATGATTCTTGTGTATTTATCCTAATTTTTGCATACCTTGGTACTTTTCTTTTTCCTACCTTGTTTTGGATTCTTTTCTTTTTGTAATTATAATTATTATTATTTTATCCTTCCCCCTACTCAACTGTTTGGTAGTTATTTTTCCATTTTTATTATTTTAATGTTTATAATACCCTTTTAGTGGTGTGATATTTATAACCAATTATTAAAATAAGACTTTCTATCCTGGAATTTCAGCTAAAACCACAAGATCATAACCAATGAATACAAGTAAACTCCGTATTAAATAATAAACATGTTAAATAATTTATGAAGAGTTTACAAAGTGGGTGACCAAAAACTCATTCAGCTACTGCATAGGCTACCACCAGACTATGTGAGCACTAAGGATTTATCGGAGGTGAAGTAGACCTGGGAATGTCATTAGAGAGTGTCATCTTTGCTGTGCTTTTCAATTAATCTTTGCCCCTTTCCACCAAGCCAGGTGAGATGGAACTGCCGGATGGCCAGAGAAACATTAAGGACTTACACTATTTGGAATTCGTGGATCACAAAGCCAGGGGAACCCGACTCTCTTCTGGGGAGTCTGAAAGTGGGTGCTGCAGGGACCCACCTGACACCAGGGCAGGTAGAGAAGTCAACAGTACAGCAAGCTGTTCTCATAGGTTTGTGAAAAATCAGAATTGCTTTAAATAAATCCATCCCATCCAAGAGATCCCAGAGAAGCAAAGAGATCCAATAGAGAAAACTCAGTGTAGATGAGCTTTCAAAAATTAAGGCCTGACGCTTGCCTGGCAAGTACGAGGACCCGGGTTCAAACCCCAGCACCACATACACAACTGAGTGTTGGAGCAACTAAGGCCATGTGAAAAACTAAATAAAGTTGTTTCTCCCTTCCTCTGTCTCTCTCACTGTCCCTCTCTCTTAAAAAAAAAAATATTAAGGCCTGAAAAAAGAAGGGTATTGAGCCTGGACAGAGCACTCCCCATATTAGGGCATGAAGAGGAGGCAATCCCAGAAGGAAAGGTCCCCAAAAGGAGGACAAAACTGCCTCATTAGAGAAAAAGCCAACAATTAAATGTCTGCTTCTCAGAAGGTTCAGCATCTGATTAAACACTAGAACCTAAAAAACACTGGAACTGAAAGCTTAAATGTGATTATAAATATTTTATTTCACTTAGAGCAGCAACTTACTCCAGCCAACATGAAAAACATGGCACAGTTCATTAGCATCAGAGCTCCTACTATTTGTTCCTTTTTTTCTTGTCATGTTCACTTTCTGAAGGGTAAACCACAAGCTTTAAATACCAACTATTATGCAGACAAGAAGCAGGAATTTGCCTGTTTGCCAATGTATCCATCAAGCATCTGACCAAACACTGATGAGCCTAAAAGCATTGCCTACCTCTTACCTGCCTCATCCACCGTCCCTCTCTTAGGCCATGAAGTGTTTGTTACTCTGTATGTAGAATTTTCTTCCTGTCATCCCCTGCTTCTTGACTCCTCAATTCCTGGATTGAGCACCTCAGCATATTACCCGAAGACAACTTCTTAATGGACCAATTTATTCACTGATAATAAGACTGCAGTCAGGAAAGGTATTAAAGCCACTGGCCAAGAATGGCAAGTATCTTTATTTTAATTAATTGTGTGATTGTGGACTGCAAGATTTTGAATAAGATAAATTGATAAAATATTCAGGTGTTCATATTAGCCAAGGTTTTCCAGAGGAAAAAAAATAACAAGATAAATATATGAGAGGCTATTTATGTGACAATTGGCTTACATTATGCTGGAGGCTGAGAATTCCCACCACATGCCCATCTACAAGCTGGAGGACCAAGAAAGCCAGTGGCATGAATTGGTCTGAGTCCAAAGGCCTGTGCACCAGGACAGCTACCATAAAGTTTCAGAGTCAAAAGGTCATACAACCAAGAGCTCCAATGTCCAAAAGCAGGAGAAGATAGATGCCTCAGTTTAAGAAGAAAGAGAAAATTCACCCTTTCTATGCCTGTTTGCTCTATTTGTTCCCTAAATGAATTGGATGATGCCCACCAATGTTAGTGTGGGCTGCTCTTCCTTACATAATCTACTGCAAATCTTACCAGAAGTATTCTCATAGACATACATAGAAATAATATCTTACAAGATATCTGCGCATGCATTAGCCCAGGCAAGTTGACACGTCACAAAGTTTTGTTTAGTTTTGTTTTGTTTTTTAACTCTTATGGTCCCCTGTATTTCTTAAATTGATGATGAATTGATTGTCTGCCACTTTCAACATGAAGACTTTCCAAGAGCTAAGAAATTTTGATTCTCTTGGCTGCTGCCAACTTTCACAAATTAAAACTGCATCCTGGACTGAGTTAGCAGTGAAGGAAGAGTAGTGTGATTTGTATGACCAACACTAGCAACAGCAATTGCCAGTCGGCTACCATCACTGCCAAATCTCTATTTCTTCATCTTTTAGGGTCTTTTCTGAAATCGGAAAATCAATTGACATTTGAAAAAGTGTAAAGCTTCCACTAAGCCTTGGCTCAATTTTGGTGTGAAATCAAGCTTTCCAAATCATGTGTGGGTCTAGGCTGGATTCCAACTGCTGGTACTCCCTATCTTTTTCCATCCCTCAAGAATCTTCCTCCCTACCACTATCTCCTTCTGGGGAAAACCCTTTGGCTGACTTACTGCTTCTTATCTGATGTACAAAAGCCAGGTGGCCTTCTTCCCAGACTTAATCCTTTTGCCAATTCTCTCTGTCATCTTTTGAGGAAGACAAAATGAGGGAATCCTATCCCTTTATAACTTTAAATTTTTAAAGTTTGTAACATACTTTTTAAAGAAGATCAAAGATTTGGAATCTCTAAAGTTCTGCCAATCTTCTCATTGTCCCTATAATTATTTAGGATCAAGTACTACAATAGCAGTAAATCCTCTGTTAAAAACACTTTCAAAACATAAACTGTCAATTTGGGTAATTTAGGTTTAACTTACATTTTTAATGTTAAAAAAATCCAAAAAGAGCTCCAATTAGAACATTTTAAAATTACTTTAAAAATTTAAATGGAAGAGTAAAATAGCAATACAATATCAATTTCTCCCCCCAGAAATTTGATAGGAGGGTTGATCACTTTAGTAAAACCAAAGGATCTGACAAGTCCTCCTCTGACTCTTCAAAGAAAACAATTGTGTAAATTCTTCTGTAATCCTTCAATTTAGCTAATTGCCTCTGTATTCTACTTCACTTAATCATGTGTGTCTGGTTCATACTGCCTTGTTTCTGTTTTTCAGCCCTTTTTTCTATTAGATGAATATGGAGTTACAATTGAGGAGGAATCGTTGTCAAACAATCAAAAACAAATGTATATTTACATAGTTATCCAAGGCTGATGCCATGTCATGGATGGCCCCCTTGGGTTCCCCATGATTCTATGTTTCCCCCTGAAAAACTCCTGTATTAAATGGATATCTCGTGGAGGTCAGAGATCTCCTTCTGAGATGATTCCCACATATCCCCACCCTCCAGTCTCCTAGATATCCTTCCTAAGCCCTCCCCCCACCCTGTCCCCCATCCTACACCTCCAGGTATCCTAGGCAATCATCTCCCTGTTAGCGTAAAAATTCACAGAGTTTAAGGTTATTATTAGTTTAGTCATCTATCATACTGTTTCCAGATGCATTCCACAAATGAGAGAAAACATTTGGCCCTTCAGTCTCTGAGATTGGGATACTTCCGTCTCCATCTATTTGGCTGCAAAAGCCATAATGTATAATATTGTTTTCTCTAATGGCTGAGTAGTATTTTATTGTATAAATGTACCAAAGTTTTTGAATCCACTCATCCAGTGAGGGGCATCTGGGTTGGTTCCATAGTCTAGCTATAGTAAATTGAGCTGCTATAAATATTGATGAAGCCACATCTCTATATTATGCTGATTCTAACTCTTTTGGGAAAATACCCAGGAGGGGGATAGCTGGGTCATAAGGTGGTTCCAGCCCTAATTTTTCTCCACACTGCTTTCCAGAGTGGCTGAACCAGTTTGCAGTCCCACCAGCAGTGTGACAGTGTTCCTATTTTCCCACAGCCCCTCCAGCATCTGTCGTTGTTGGTATTCTTCATTTTTTCCACTCTAACAGGAGTGAGGTGGAATCTAATTGAAGTTTTGATTTGCATTTTCCTTGTAGCTAATGATGTAGAGCATTTTTAAGAGTTTTCTGGACTTCCTCTGGTGAAAAGTTTATTTTTAGATCCATAGCCCATTTATTGATTGGATTATTTGTGAATTTGGTGTTTAGCTTTTTTAGCTCTTTGCATATTTTGGATATTAGCCTCTGTCAAGGCTAGCTAATGTCTTAGGTAAGGTTAAGCCATTCTGCAAAAACAATGTCTCATTCAAGCTTCAGCTCAGAACTCTCAGAGTTCTCCACGTGGCGACTTGGACATCTGGAATATGAAGGTTCTGAATTCACCATAGCATAAAAAAATGTGTTGGGTGGCCTACTGGCTCTAAACTTGTTTAGCCTACAAGGCATACACTTAATATATAATTTTGTAGACTACCAATACAAGGATGGCTGGGAAGTACAGGAGAGTACATGGGTAGTTGGTAACCACCAGTCTTCTCTGACACAAAAGTAAACTTCTGGAACGGGCTTCATGATTTCCCTCTTTACCTGACATTTTCTAATATTACAGTTTTGCTTATCATAAAAGAACATTTTTGTGGCCTTATTCCTATCTAGCAATTCTTACTCTCAGAGTGCACAGAATTTCCCAGAAGCTGACTAATATAACTTCCAGGAAACATTTACTCTGCTAAGGTCTTTGAGTTAGGCTAAAGCAGGGGATGAGTAGATTGTCAAAAGAAGCCTATAATAGAAAAAGGAAATAGATGTGGGCTCAGGCATGAAGGGCCTGTTTAATTTATCTAAAGAATGTGTCATGTGAGTCTATTCCCATGCATGCAGAAAAGCAAAAAAGACAAAGTCCCGATGCATCCATGTGGAATATACCGGTGTAAGCCTACTGCATGTCATTACTTGCTAACACATATTTTTCATGTTCTAATAAATCAAAAAACAGCATTCACAGTCTGAGTCAGTTGGAAAAAGTAGAAAACAGTTATCATGTTCTTTTAGAGAAGGAATTCTCATCAGCCAACCCAGCAATCAGTTTAAACAGAAATGAATTCAAAATTGCCAAACAACACAGGAGAAAATACACATTGCTATATTAAAAATGTCTTCACATCATGATGGCAGAGCACAAAACCACCACCAAGTCATATTCAGCCTGAGTTACAAAAATTTGCAATCTCAGAGTTGAGAGAACAAAGAGAATGTTGAACAACAGCAACACACAGCTAATGACAGCAGTGTGAGACCAAGATGTTCTCCAAGGAGGACAGGACAGGCAGTTTACCTGTGAATATCATCATTCTTAGAGGCTTTGGTCCAAATCTGAAAAAAAATTGATAAAGACAAAAAGCTTCATGCTATATATGCAGAGAACTTAGGTAATAAAATGAACCCCAGGAATTCCCACCCACCAGTCACAACTGTGAAAAATGTTTCAAAATACATTATGACATTTGCTAGTGACTTTAGTTAAGCATTGGAATGTTTGATATATTATACATACGCGCACATGCACACATACACACTCCTAAACCAGTGATTCTCAAACAGGGTGATTTTGTGCCTTGGGGACATTCAGGTATCTCTACAGAAATTTTAGGTTGTCAAAGTGTTCTTGGCATCTAGTAAGTAAAGGCCAGAATGCCAATAAGTATCCTACAGTGCACAGGACAACTCCCCACCAAAGAACTTTATGACCTAAAATTTCAATAGTGCTACTATTGAGAAACTCTGATCTGAACATTAATAATGGTTTCTCTAGGTAAGGAATTAAGAGTAACTGCTGTTCCTTCTACGTGCTTTGCTTTATGCTGAATTATTTAGTAAAAGTAGGTAATTTGGGGGGCTGGAGCAGTGGCTCTGTGGTTACGGCACTTGCCTGGCATGCAGGAGGGAACCACATACACAGCAAATATCAGAGCAATGTGGAGGAGGCAATGTCCACCGAGGTGCTGTCTGACAAAGTCCAGTCTTGGGGATGGGCTAGACAAAGCCAGCCCCGGAGATTGCCAAAACCATCCCTTCTAGAAATTGGCTGTGTTTTAGTAATTATATGTATTATTAATTTACTTAAACTGGAAACTTTCTGATTGTTATAAGAATTGGTTTACTCAAACTACTGTTGCGGATTGTTGAGAAGAGTATAGTAATAACACATATAGAAATCATGGATGATAAAGCTATACTGGCTTTAAAATGAAATTGGATATAGAAAGCAAAATAATTAGAACTAAGTAACAAAGAAATTGTGATATGTGAAACATCTACAGAAAGACATGTTTATCTTTCCTGTTGCAGAGGATGAGCTTTGACCCCTTAGCAGTAAATAAGTCACATTTGCCTTTCTTGTCTTTATAGAAGTTAGATTTTACCTCTTAGCCCATAGATTAAAAAGCACAAATATTTTATAGAATTAACAATTATAGGACCTAGGATAACTATAATATATCTAGTAAGGTCACTATGACGTAATAGTTTTAGGTCTGCAGTTAATAGGGTAGAAAGGTATAATAGCCTATAACGTAGTCTAGCTAATTAAGTAGCCTCTGGATAAAAATAGGGAGATGTAGTTTGGGGAAGTGTTTGATCAAAGCAGGCTTAAAGAACTAAGTACAATGTTATTCTTTTATAAAATAAAGCTTCTCTGTGTAGTACATGAAAAAATCTATGAAGATTTGACCATGACTTTATGATAAAGTGGATAGTTTTTTGTCTGGTACTCTGTAACAGTTTGAACCAAATAGTTACAATTGGTCCCTAGCTAATAAGAAACTTTTCACTTATGCTAAGATAGGGCTTCTAGATTAACGTAGCACAGAAAACTTCAAATGCTTCTCTTATCAAGTGAGGCAATGGTTTAAACAAGTCTCTGAAGGAAAAAGGCAACAGTTTATACCAATTAGTTACATATGGTCTATGTGGTGGGAAGATCGAAGACATAAATTGTACTAATGTTTGAAATGTTAAGTTTGCTGGGAAACTAAAAAGAAAATTGTATACTGAAGCAGATAATGAAAGGCTTGTTTGTGCACCTGTATAAAAATGTTCAGCAATAAAGAACAGACGGCATTGTGCTCAAGCAGGGAACTGTGTCTGCTTGCAACTTGTCCCGGAGGTTCCAGTCATTCCTCTGTATCATCTGACTCCACTCCTCCTTCAGGGACCCGAGTTCAGCTGGGGCTGGCCCCCTGCAGCAATGAAAACCAGATGAAAAACAAAATAAAGCTGATTCTCTCTTTCTCTCTCTCTCTCACTTTCCTTCTCTTTGTAAAAATAATAATAATAACAATTGATTCTCTCACATTGTTCCTCTCTCTTAAAAAAAAAAAGAAGAAAAAGAAAAACAGTAAATTTTGGTTTTGTGTTGTTAACCAGGAGAAAAAAAAAATTCCATTTGGGGAAAAATCATTATTTTTAACCTATTTGAAGAGATTAGAGAGATTAGATTTGAGACCTGGAAAATTTTTATTCAGACAATGTTCAAAACCATAATTGTTAGATCGATAACTAGTTAGATCAATAACCATAATTGTTAGATCATAACTAGTGGACTTATGCTGCTCTCCGCTTTTACAGCTACTCCTCAAGTTCTCAGAACTGCATGTTGTCATCCTAAAGCTAAATTTCACTTTGTGTTCTTACGGTAAGAGCACAAAGTGGAAAGGATTCATGCATCAGATGGTGTCTGGACAGATCAGGAAGTGAGAAAGTATTCCTCACCATTTCAAACCATCCTGAACCTCCTAGCAGGCTTATCATCCCTGCCCCCACCCACTAAATGCCAACAGGAGCCATTTCATTCAGTCTTCAGTTATGTAACAATGAAAAACACCCAAACACCCCCTTAGAAGGATTATACGCAACTTGACAAGATGGTTCCTGAAATTTTTTCCAATCTTATAATTTTTATATTTCCTATATGCCAATCAAAAAGGCCACTCCCTATTCTTTCGTTCAACACATTTTCCTCAGGTATAGACATTAAGTTTCTTAGACCCCAATGTTAAAGAAATACCATTTGAAGGTAGGCTGAGTTTTGATAAACCAAACCAAAATGAAGTAAAAAACCAAAACAATAGATAATGTCATAAGCTCTGAGCACAGCCATGTGTTTATTAATAAGTCTTAACTCAGTGTGATTAGTAGGAGCATTTGCATGGATTTGACATTTCCCTCTCATATTACTATCTTAAATTTTTGCTTGATTTCTTCTAATTTGTGAGTTCTAAAGTAAACACTAAAAATAGCCAAAATACCATAGTCTTCATGAAATATTTTCATACACTTGTTCAGGCACATTATTCTCATAGTTACTATGAAAACACTGTAAAGTAAATTTTTGCATTACTCTGAGTATGCATTGCTGCATTTAAAAACAAATTCAATATTTCAAAAATTCACATTTTACACACTATAAAAATAAATTTTTTAGTCTACATGGGAATCTACTTTTCTTAGACAAATTATAAGGCAATAGATATTTAGTGACTATTAATATATTAAGGTATGATAAAATCCTTTCCAAGTCAATCTATTTCACATGTCAGATAGCATCAGGGAAAACAGTGAAGAGCAAAGGAAATTCAAGTGCCCAAATTAAGATGCTACAGTCACATTGAGCTGCAACTGGGAGAAAAGAGTCTTCAGGTAGAGTTAGAAGCAAAAGAGTAAAATAGCAATGAGTGACCTGGTGAGCAGTTTGGTGGCTTCCTAAGCCAACAGCAGAGGTACACTAGATCATTAAGAAGTTCATTTGTTTTTTAATCCAAAAAGCTTCCTGATACTTTGACTGAAATTCATTATTTCCTAGAGGCACATAATTTAAGTTCCTTTGAACATACAGAATATATGGCAGAAAACATTTTAAAGTTTGCGGAAAACAACTTGATTCTCAGATTTTAAAACATATTTACTGAGAACTGTAGAATTTGGTTTTTAAAAATACTTTTTGTCATCGGAAATTTCAAATGTATATAATAGTAAGAAAGTAAGTAAGATGAACTCACAAGTGTGTGTTGTCCAGTTTTAACCATTATTATCACAAGGCCCATCCTGCTGCTTGAATATGCTTCAGTTTTATCAAATGTGCCAGAGAGATTGAACAACGCCTGGATAATCACAGGATTTCCCTATTTGGTCTCCAAAGAACAATATGGGAAAGAGTAAGATCTGAGAAACAGACATTCAGTTGAACACACCTACTTACTTTCCCTCCCTCCAATGACCTCACAAAACAGCAGCAAGTGGATTTTTTCAGTCCTTATCCCTTACTAATTAGTAGTACAGGAGAAAAGACAGCAGCGTCAAGGTTTGGGAGCTGGGAGGTGGATGGAGGAGTGATTGATTATACGTATGGGTAAATGCTGCATGGGAATTGGGCAAACCTGAAGACCACTAGCATTTGCATCTCAGAACTGCTCAGGAGTTGAAGAATAGAGAGTGCCTCAATCTACTATGGGAGCAGCCTGTCTTCATCTCCACTCAGGGGGCTGGAAGATTGTTCTCTGCAGAATCTGGCTAGCCTGCAGTTAAAGTCCCAAAGATGGAGATAGGAGATCTTCCCTACCAGATTATTTTACAGCAAAACTCAGCAATCATAAAATAACTCCCTTTAAGGCTTCCAGTCAGTTTTGTTTCTCCACTTTTGAATATGAGACAACTGAGTAATACCAGACATCTGAGGGAATTATTTAGCATGAAAAATTTAAGTCAAAATATCAACAAGAAATTTGAGGGGAAAGCAGTCTACATAGTGGTGAGAATTCTTTTTATAATGGCTATCATCAATATTCTCAAGAAGACAAAGGAAATGAAGCATGAAGGCAGTTTGTCAAAGAAACATTCAAACTCTCACGTTTATTGCAGCACTAACCACAACAGCTGAGAAAGGGAAACAACCTCAGTATTTATCAAATGATGAATGGAGAAAGCAAAGGTCACGCATCTACATCACAAAATACTATTCATCCATTAAAAAGAATGAAATTCTATCATTTGTGAAAACCGGGATGGAACTGGAGGTCATCGTGTTAAGTCAAGTCAACTAGGCACAGAAAAAAAAATACTGCAGGATCTCACTCATTCACAGAATTAAAAAAAAAAAAAAATGACCTCATAGAAATTGAGAGTAGAATGGTGGTTACCAGAGACAGGGAAGAGTGGAAGGGAGAGTGGGATGGAGAGACGCTGATAAAGTGTACTAAGTTATCGTTAGGAGTAAGAACTTGCAACGTGTTATTACACAGTAGGATGGCTATACTGCAGATTTCAAAAAGCTAGGAGAAAGGATTTTTAAATGTTTTCATTGTAATGATAAATGTTTGAGGACATATACATGTTTACACTGATTCAAACATTATATAATATAAACCTATATCAAAATATCTCATTGAGTACATTATAAATATGTACAATATTTATGTTCTATGTATTCATTTAAGAACTTGAATTTGAAAAGTAATGAATACATTATTTAGAATCATGCACACATTGAAATGGAATGACATATAAAAGAGGTAAATGTGATTTCTTTTGGGGAAATGGATGAAAGAATAGAGACAAAGATTACCATTTTTCATACTATAATGTATTTTCTTATTTATTTGATTAACAAAGTTATTTATTTGCTCTATTCCTAAAATTCAGCATCTCTATCGTTTTTGTTTTGGGGTTTTTTTTGGGGGGGGGTACTGGAGATTGAACCCAGGGATGCTTAACCCCTGAGCCACATCACCAGCGCTTTCTCTTTTTTATTTTGAGACAGGGTCTCACGAAGGGCCTGGCTAAGTTGCTACTGACTTTCAACCTGCAGTCTTTCTGTCTCAGCCTCCTGAGCTGCTGGGATCACTGGTGATGCCACCATGCCCAATTTTAAAACTGCAACAGTGACATAATAAAAAAAAAATAGTAGAAAAGAAAAAGAAAAGATAAAGACGGAAAGAAGCTGTGTTCAAAGGTCTCGTGGTATTGTAGCCTGGCATCTGTGTGGACTTCTTCTGGAGAGAATCCTCCCCATTTTCTCACTTTTGAGTGGCCCCAGACCTCTGTGGATGTGAAAGCTGCTGCAAGGTTGACTTTGAGAGTGAGCCCTGACAAAATTAGGAAAGCAAAACAGAAAACTGACCCACATGGCGCTTAATGTGTCTACTGGGCGCACAAACATTTAATTAGCTGAAATGTGTTGACAAAGTAAGACCTTCCTGACGACGGCTTCACAGTTTTACATCAGAACAGCACTGGCTGCGATGCTGGGGTAGCGGGATGGCTCACCATCAGCTCCCGCTCTCTGCACGTGCTCAGCCTGGGGAGCAAGATGAGCTTTAAAGCTCACAAGGGACGTTCACCAAATGACAGTTTTCAGCCAAGAGAGACCTAGTGTGAAAGGAAGTACTAATGTGGCCAGAGTCCTGCTCCTAGTTACAGATACCCAAGCCACTCCTCACTGAAATCTTCATTAACGCTGCCTGACTGTTTTTTAATTACCAACAACTTACCATCCCGTGTGCACCAGAACCCATGCTCTCGTGCTCCCCTGTCCCTGCCCTCCACACTAAATGACAAAAAAGGCAGTTAGAGATGAGCAAACTGTAATTTAAATAAAAAGAAAAGCAGAATGTGCCCATGAGAATCGTGTGCTTTTACTCATTGGATCTGCTATTTCGGAATATGTCTGAGGAGACATGAGAACAGTGTGTTGCTTTTAAACAGACTAATATTTTAATATTTATACAGGGCTTATGAGTCCTCTAAATTCTGTTATAAATATGCACACAAAATTTTCCACACAGTTCAAACAAATGCAAAATTGTTGAAATTAAATGAGTTAAAAAAGCATAGCACAAAAGCAAAAAACAGAACTGAATAGTTTTATTTATGATTTCTGTCACCAGTCATTCCAATTGTTAATATTACATTGAAAAACAGTATCCATCATCCTACAATTACAAGACTGCAATCTCATAACTGTGTCTTTGTGTTAATAATTTAACTTAATACAATGAAAATCATTTCAAACAGTTTACAATTTACATAGATCCCTTATTGTTAAATGTATTCCCTTTGGTCTTCTAGGCCATAGAAAGCTCTCAGCAGGGGAGGGCAGATGAAATGAAATAAAACTATTCCACAATGCACTTTTTAATTCTTTCAAAGTTTTCTCAAGGGGGTTCTGAGTATTTAACCCAGACGTCATACATAAGGGGTTGTTAAACTTGCAACCCCTTTGAAGATTTTTTAAAACGTAGTTAGTCTTCTATCTCTTTTATTTTTTTTTCTCTCTCTAGCTTTAATGTATGACAGAGAACATTCAACCCTGGCTTTCTGAATTGATTTATTTCACTTAACATGATGTTTTCCAGTTCCACCTATTTATAGAAAATGACATGATTCCATTCTTTTTAATGGTTGAGTAGGGTCCCATTGTGATTATACCACATTTTCTTTATCCATTCATCTGTTGACAGGCATCTGTGTTTGTTCCATAACTTGGCTATTTTGAATTGCACTACTATAAACACTGGTATTCATGCATCATTATAGTGTTTTCATTTTAGTTCTTTTGGATAAATGCCAAGGAGTGGGACAACAAGGTCATAAGTTGGTACCATTCCTAGTCTTGAGGAATCTCCATATTGCTTCCCAAAGTAGTTGTACAAATTTACAGTGCCACCAACCATGTATAAGTGTATCTTTTCCCCTGCATTCATGCCAGCAATAATTATTATTTATATTCTTGATGACTTCCAGTCTAACTGGATTGAGAACAGTAGTGTAGTTATGACTTTCATTTCCCTGAATACTTAGGATGCTAAACATTTTGTCATAAATTTGTTAGTCATTTGTATTGCTCATTTTGAGAAATGTGTTTTTATCATTTACCCACTAAAAATCAAAAAGGAATTTAAAAAAGAGGGAGATCTCATGAAAATAGAAGGGAGACCAATAAAATAAAGGAAGGAGACTGATGGGGAAAAGGAGGGCAGGTCATAATGAAGTACTAGGGAACAAAATCTACCAAATTATGCTGTCCATACACAAATACACCACAATGAATCAAACTTTATATATATATATATATATATATATATATATATATATATATATAATGCACTAAAAAGGAATGTAATAAAAAAAGATGGGAGATCAGTAGAGTAGAACAAGGCAATCAGGGGAGAAAAAAGGGGAGGAAAAGGAAAAATACAGGGAAATAAGAATGATCAAAGTATGTTATGTGAATGTACAAATATGACATAATGAATCCCACTATTATGTATAATTATAAAGCAACAATTAAAAAGCAGAAAAATGTGGTCAGCCAGATCCATTTAATTAATACTCTTCATCCTATAATTTTGCTATGAGATAAAAGTCATGTATGTAAAGCTTATATATCTATGTAAAATTTCCTCACTATTTAGAAACTATAACATGATTACTATGACCATATTGACCCTAAATAGGGAGAACTTCAGATCTTTTTATTCCAAGGAATAGTTCAGGAACATGTACAGACTCCAAGTTTAACAAATGCTCATAAAGTGTTATTTCATAGTTCAATTCAGAATCCTGCCTAGATTCATTAAGAAAACTACAGTTGATGAATGAAGCATCTTTGTCCAAGGTATTTGTTACATGTCCAGTGCAAAGGGAGGATCAAAATTGTTAGCAGAAAAAAAAAAACAGAAAAAGAGTACATGACATAAAATAGCAAAAATAAATATTTGTTTTTAAAAAAAGGAAGGAGGAGGAAAAGAAGAAAGAAGAGGGATAGGGAAAGTGAAAGTAAAGAAGAAAAAAGAAAGAGAAGACATTTCTCACAACAAACAGCAAAAATTGATGCTGTATACCACATTGAACCAAATGAGAACATCAGTAGATGCTGTGGTAACTTGTGCCCCCTTGGCTGCAGTCATATAATGCCAGCTCTGTTATCAGATTCAAGTACAGACGATGCACGTACCTAACCTGACATAAAGCCCTCTGCTACATATATAAGCTACTCAGTTCACTTTGTACCAAATGTGCTTCGGTCTGTCTCATCCTTCAGCAGCATGAATTTTTATGGTAAGTGAGTACCATCTTGACAAATGCCATCGGTTTTCTCTTCTTCTTAGAGCTCTGTCTTATAGCACTATATGATAGCCACTAGTTGATGGACTTAATATGAGAAAAATAGTGCAAATAGCTTATTAAAAATTTTGTATTTGATTGCCTATCGAAATGATACACTGGATATACTGATTTAAGAGAAATATACTAAGAAGTTAATTTGTTTCTTTTTACTTTATTAATATGTATCAAGAGTTAGCCAAACTGTAGAGTTAGGGGCACAAATCCGCAGGCTGCCAAGAGTACACAAGACTTCTGACACCAATTGCAAGGAGGCAGAGTCTAAGTACACAGTTGGAGAAAAAACCACCATCACTTCAAACTCAAGCTCCAAGTTCATGGAATTTCCAAAAATGCCCTTAGTTTTGACAATTCTCTAAAAGGAACACAGAGCTCACTAAAAGCTGTTGTACTAATGGTTATGGTTGATCAAAGAGAAGGGTCACAAATTGCAATTAGTTATGGGATTCACAAGGCAGTTTGGAAAGCTTCCAAATATGAAGCTTATCTTGTCCTCAGAAAATACTGCTCCCTTCTATCAATGTGTGACAACATAAATACTACTGCCATTCAGGAAGCTCACTTAAATTTCAACATCCAGGGCTTTTATTGGGATTTTGATGCATGGGCATGACTGATTTTTTCACAAATTTGTAATCAGTCTCCAGGTCAACTGCTGTTACATGACCCAAGCACCCAACTAAATCATACATGTAATGTGTGACATGGCCAGCCCCACTCTAAGACTACTGGGTTTAGATGGCCCCAGTTTAAGATCTGGTGTGAACAGACTCCAGCTAAACAAAGACACTCCTCTCAGGTGTGACATCGATCACTTTCTAAAAACAAGGACAAAATCTAAACCTCTCTTTTGGCAAGGTCAAATTCTTTATGATATAAACTGGCTACTAGAAAATACGAAATTAAATATATGGCCCACATTACACTGTTTTTACACAGAAATTACCTATATCTTTCCATATGCAAAATGCTTATCATCAATCCTATTATATTACATAAGAGTAATAATATCTTTAGATTCATAAAACCAAGTTATGCATCTTCTCCCATTTTAAGTATTTCTTTATCCCTATTTTTTTATTTCTAGTATGTCCCTTTGGGAACTTTCTCCATATGTATTCCAAAACATATTTGCATTTTTTAGATTCTGTGATCAATTTTTAGTTGATCAGTCTGGAAGATTTCTTAGTAAATGAATTTTTTCCATCTTTGAAGCCCTGTCTTCTCTATGACTTTGTAATCTTAAATCATTATCTTTGAAAACACTGGCAAAATCTAACAACCAAGTTCTCAATTGAACATATTCTCCTCTCTCTTCCATAATATGTACCCGATATGGGGAAAAAGGAAATTCAGGGATTCATAAGAACTAGATATATTCTGTAGATTTTTTTCAGAAGTTGTATTCATTTTTTTAAAAACAGTAAAATCAAAGTCATGTGCATTAACTTGTACAATGCCCTCTAGGTAAGACACCGTCCTCCTTCTAGTTAACCATAACTAGACTCCATAAAACCCTTTCTCAATATATATTTTGATTGTAGAGCAGATATAAAATTGTTTGTTCATGCACCATTTATCCAATACCTATGGGTGCTATTAAGTAAAGAGCAATTAAAAAAATGGAAGAGGATTTGGGGATTTAGCTCAGTGGCAGAGCGCTTGCCTAGCATGTGCAAGGCCCCGAGTTCAGTCCTCAGCCCTGAAAAAAAAAAGAGAAACTTTCTTTTCTCACTGAGTTTCCACCCTGGAATGGAAACTCAACACAAAAGCCCTTACATGGTCATCAAGTATTGAAATACAATCTCCATCTGAAGACAAACCAAGAACAAATACAATCTGTTCACAGATTATGGAATCCCAGAGGAATTTATTCCACATTATTATTAACCAACACTTGGTCAGAAGAAAAAGTTTTTAGTGTTAATAAGAAATATTTACACTTAATGAATGTGTGCTGCAACAACTGGGTAAAAGCAACTCAATTAGCTATGCCTTCACAAGTGGGATTACTAAATCCTGGATCTTGAGAGGTTAAAACAGGCCATTAATTATGTTTGGTTTTGCTCATCTTCTGAACCACTGCATTCTGTCATGGGACATATACCAATTAAATGTGTATGAATTGTTTTATGAGCGCGTTAAATGGGGATAGCGATCACTAACGCAGTACTGAAACAACCAAGTTGTTCTGCTATGATGAGCTCGAGAGGTGGGCGGCTGAGATCTGCAGCCTCAAGCAGTTCTGTTGATGGCTTCCATTCCCTGGCAGCACCACTGAGGATGACGCTAATAGATGCCGCATCTGCACATATGCCATTAGTTGCCCTTCCTTCATGCTTCCTCTGCCCTGGCTGACTTCGCACATCTGTTACAATTTGGTGAATAATAATAAATACATTTCTGCAATGTGTGATGCTGCAGAGCACAAACAACTGAAAATTCATGAGGCGGCTAAGGTTGAGAAAATAGTCGCACTGTGTCATGGACTACCTTGCCATACCCATCGTGTGCCACACTAGGATTTCAGAAAACTGAGTCCTGATCTTACATTTCTGTTGTTCCTTTGTTGAGAAGTCTTGGGGAATTTTCTTAACTTTTCTGCCTCAATCTTCATCTGAGGAGTAGCAATGATTATTTTTCTGCTGCAATTGCTGCACAGAGTGATTACAAACATTAATTGAGGTTTTTTAAAACATGAACAAAGTCTTTTGCAAGTCTGTGTGTAGATAATTTTCTTCAAGATTATATTGCCCTCAGCCAGACTTTTGTATTTCTTAAATAAACTGATTCTTTTTCCACCACATAAGAGTCATTCACTTTCAGAGAACAGGTTTGAAATTCCTAGTACTGGTTCATAAGCCTGAAGTTGTTTTCAAAAACATAACCCACAATGTTGTTACCACCAATCAAAAGATGTTAAGGCAGTAGTTAAGACTTCAGCTAGGCATGGTGGGGCATGCCTATAATCCCAGCAATTCAGGAGACTGAGGCAGGAGGATCACAATTTCAAATCCAGCCTCAGTAACTTAGCAACCTAGGGAGATTTTGTCCCAAAATAACATATAAAAAGGCAGGGGGGCTGGAGCAGTGGCTCGGTGGCTACAGCGCTTGCCCAGCATGTGCAAGTACACAAGTTCAAACCCCATGTACACAATGGAGTCTAGAAGCAACGAAGGCCACATGAAAAACTACATAAAATTGATTCTCTCTCTCTCTCTCTCTCTCCCTTTAAAAAGAAAACAAAACGGCTGGGGCCATAGCTCAGTGGTTAAACATCCCTGGATTCTATCCCTGGTACAGGAAGAAAAAAATCTTTTCAGACGCACATGTTCAACAAGGAAGCCTCAGTGATGTGACTATAACTGAGGACCACAAACGATTTTACACGACTTTTACTATTTCTACTTTCCTGCCAACAAGTGTCTGTGGTTGTCCTTCTATGACTGATGTGTTCGCTGACAAGCAGCCTTGTTACCACTGAGTGGTGAAACAACCCTCCTCCACCATTTTTTTTTAAGTCCATGGAAATGTTTTCTGCTGTTAACTCATTTCAAATTAACTCGGCACTAAAATTAATCACCCATACTCTTTATCTCTACTTAGAAAAACAGGAGCTCCTTAGCTCTTGTCATTGGTACCAGGAGGAACCCAACACAACTTTTGCATCATTTTTGGTGCTCTGTAATTGCCTTAATAGGTTTAATTAGTGTACTGGATTTTGTTTTCCAAGAGCTTGCATATTTTTAATGGTCTTGCTCTCTTGTTAATGGTCTAAAACACTTGCCATGAAGATCATATCCCAACAGAGGCAGACAGAATATCAATAAAAGGACTACTAATCTCAAGATGTTTTTTCCCCATGACTTTAAGCTCAGATATTTAATTATGTGTTTTCCACCAATTGCAAGCAAATAAGCTACATTAGCAGTAAAATTTTGAATGTTTTATGAACATTGGTTTCCATAATTTTAAATTTAAATATTTTGGAGTAAGTTCTCAACAATCTAAGTAAATGTATTTTGTTAAAAATAAAGACAAATTATGTAGTGTTGGCTTTAGAGATATTTTCCAAATCATTGTATAAATATATTAAATGATAATGTCTTTTACCTGAAAAGCAGTTCAAAGTGCTTTCATGAGCATTATTCCTTCTAGTACATCCTGAGTGTTTCAACTGATGATGGGCTACAGATGCTCTAAGGATTCTTACATAGAGATAAATATTATCCTTATGGTTCTCTTTAACGAACATTTTTAATACCGCTTTTTACAAATTAGAACACAAATGCTGACAATTTATTTACAAAAAATAATTGCATTGCACATGTTGTAGAAGAAGAGCAATAATAAAGATCATGGAAGACACGTATTGTGCTAGGAGTCACACCATCAATCAAATGTACATTGTATGATGACTTTGTTTAAAGAATAAGACTGTCCTCTGTAGATCAAATAATTTGGGAAATGAAAAAAAAATAAAGGAAGAAAATCCACAGACATTCACATGTTAACACTCAACCCACTAACACTATTCAGAGACACAAGTAAACAAAGCTAACCCTTGATGGATTTGATTTATATTGTAACTGAAAATCCAGTAATAAGTAAATACAAAATAAAACATACATCAGTCCTGCATTTATGCAGAAAAGTAAGCTGTAGGGTGCAGGGTGAAGGAGTTATAAAACTTTTAGACAGGCCAGTTAGGCAAGACCCAAGAAAACAACAGATAAGAGGACACCTGTCAAGTGGAGCATCAGCACGGGGGTTTCTGGTACGATTATGCTCCAGGTCAACGAAACTTGTGCAAAGGTCGTCAGGCAGCAGACTGCTCACAGGTTCAAGGAGGGGAACTGAGTTCTGTGAAACCGGAACACAGTAGAAAGTATATCTCTGACTGAAAAACTTTCAACAGTAGCTCTTAGTTTCCCACATACATGCCTAAAATACTGACTGCCCAACACAATTCAAAAAATAAAAACTTTTTAATAAAGTGCATAAATATATTGAATAAAAAGCAATAACAGGGGGCTCTTGGGGTAAACCTAATTTTCAGAATTTATATATATTATATTATTTCACTAGAAGCTTGTTTGATTATTTAACAAATAAATTTCTGAATAAAATAAATTAAAAAGCAATAATGTTATCAATATGTAGACCCATATATATTAAAGATAAAAACCACCACTATGATTTCTTAAACAAAAACAGAGAAAATAAGTTTTTATCTGATGTCTTAGAAAATCATTTACTCATATTTTCTCCATCAAATAAAAATATGAGCACATTCAATTTTTAAGTGGAAAAATGTTTTAAAAATCCACTCATTATTTGGGGAAAATTAGAATACAAACCTCAGAATCTGATTGATAAAACTGTACTTTAATTCCTAAATTACCTGAGGCACAATTAATAAAGACATTCTCTCTTGAGTTGTGTATTTTATAATAGTCAAGTAAGAGATCCTTAATTATGTATTTTTGTTACTGAGATTTTCACAATTCTGGATTTTATGAGGTTAAAAACATTTTAGTCTCCATTTTTTCAGTTTTTTTAAAGAATATCAATTTACAGAAGTGCATTTATATTTATAATTATACAAATATATTCTGACTCAAGATGATGAATAAATAAAAATATGTATGAATGATTTTATGAACACGTTAAGTAGAAATGACAATTACTTATGTAAACCAAAATAAACTGCTTTTACATTATTTTCTTCTGGAAAATAGTCTTTTATGAGATTTTTCCTGTCATAACTAATCTAAACAATATTTAGCAGTAAAGCGAGAAGCAAAACAAAACAAAAAAATCTACTACTTCAAATAGAACACAGACATTGTGTTAAGTTCTGGTTCTGTCTCTGAAACTTCACAGACTCTTCTATTAAAACCAAGACAAAAAATGATTGATTTTAAATATACACTATTAAAATTGTAGACATAGTATCAGGCATTTAATAAGGTGCTCAAAACTTGGCATCCATTCAATTCTTAGCAGTAGTTTTCTTTTAATCTTCATTGTTACTAGCTTTAATCAATTTTAAGTCTCAGGTTGTTGACAGCAGTTCCAGCGGTTGATGCCCAGATGAAATTGCACTCCCTGACCTGCCAGGATGTACTGGTTACTTTAGAGAGGGGCACGTTCAACCTTGCTTTATTGACTTACCTTATGGCAGATGGCAATTTGCAGTAGTGTCACTCCTGGGAGTTATGCTATGCTGTTGTGTCATTGTTTGATACGGAAGGCCAGGCTGGCACAGAGCAAAGCAGTGACCAACATCTGCAAAATTACAATCTAAGTGAAGAAAGATAATGAAAAAAGTTGCTCTCATAACATTTTGGTATGATAATTCTTTTATAACAGAAAGAAATTTTAATGGCTTATATCATTCCCTCTGGCAAATGGTAGTTTTGCCCTTTTATGTCCCACCTTTTCAGAAAAACACATTAACAAAAGGCTTCTATAAATTATGTACTTCTTAACATCTATTTTATTATGAACCCAAAATAGCTTTAAAACAATACAAATATGAACAAAATACAGGATACAAATGGAAATGTAGGTTGTCAGCCAACTGGTCAGCTATCAAAACAATGAATTTTGCTAAATACTTCACACAATCAAACAGGATAAATTTCTACTTGACCAGAAGTGAAGCAGTCAACACATTTAGTGTAATAATCTGCTTCCCCACATGTCTCCAAGACTTTCACCAGGACGTCCAGACAGCACACTATGATTAAGATCATGACTACGCCATTCAAGGTCAGGAACCTAAAACCATATGTGCTAGGACTCCTTAGTCAGAAACTCAACTCTCCCACAGGCACACCTATTTAAATTCTAAGGTTTGAAGGGGCTCTATGCTTTGAATACACCAAACATACTTCACTAAGCCCTTAATTCCTACTTAGAACCATCGCCACACTCTTAGGACATCTACATTCTCTTCACAATAAGAATCTTATATCTTCTTTTCTATCCCTTTTTCCAAAGGCATTCAATTGCTGAAAGTCTTTCATTCTACCCTCTAAAATCATGGGCCCATTAGTACCAAATCCTGTTCCCTTCATTTCCTTCCTCAACTGATATTTTTCCCCTTATACCTGGGATTGAACTAAGGCAATTTATCACTAAGCTACATCTCCAGTCATTTTTATTTCTGATTTTGAGACAAGATCTTGCTAAGTTGCTGAGGTTGGTCTCCAATTTGTAATCCTCCTGCCTCAGCCTCCTCAGTCACTACTATTTCAGGCAAGCACCACCACACACAACCTTCCTCAACTGAAAGAAAGTTTTCCTTTTGGATCCTGCTCTCCCTGCATCTCTCTGAGGTGGTGACTCTTTGAACCATTGCACTATTGTCCCTGGGCTTCTAGGTGATGCAGATGTCATCTCACAGTCATTGCTGCTTTCAGACCATTCTCTTCTCTAAAACATTCTACTTTGAGTCTATTATCATCAGATTGGATCAGCAAATACTCCTGAGCTGTGCCAATATAGCATATGCTCTGTCCCCTTGATTTATCAACAGAGTTAATACTCGATTCATTGTCAGTCTCTCCAATATTAGTCCTTCCTTCTTCCATGATGACTCAATAAACATATTGTCTTAGTTTGTCATGGCTGCCATAGCACAATACCAGCCTGGGTGGCTCAAACAGAAGAAATTTATTTTCTCATAGTTCCAGAGGCTATAAATCCAAATTGAGGTGCAGGCAAGGTTGGTGTTCTCTAAGTCTTCTCATCTAGGCTTGCAGGTGGTTTCTTTGCAGCGTGCATGCATCCCTGGTGTCTATGTGTATCCTAAACACCTCTCTTTATAAGGACAGGTCAATAAGCTTTGCTCCCTGTGACCAAAATATGTGATAAGAATAACTTAGAGGAGGCTTGTTTGGGGCTCATGAGTTCAGAGATCTCATCCATTTATGGCTGTCTCTGTTATTCTGGGCCCAAGATGAGGCAGCGCAACGTGGTGGTAGAACATAGCAGAAGAAAGCTGCTCAGCCCAAGGCAGCCAGGAAGGAGAGAGAAAGAGAGAGGGGAGAGAGAGAGAGAAAGGAACCACAGAGAAGATGCAAAGACACACCCTTCCAGGGCAGGGCCCAGTGACCTTCCTTTTCCAGTTATGCCTCACCTGCCTACATTTACCACCCATTCCATCCATTCTAACCAGGATAGACTGATTAGATTACAGCTTTCACAACCCAATCATTTCGTCTCTGAACCTTCCTGCATTCACACAAGAGCTTTGGGGGGACACCTCATATCCAAACCATAACATGTTTAATTTAGCTATCTTTAAAAGTCTTTTATCCAAATGCACTTATATTCTGAGGTTCTAAGTTTAGGACTTCAACATAGGAAATCTTGGGAAGACATAATAAGATCATCACATGTACAGATGATTCATCTCATATTTTATCTTTTCCTTGACTTCAATCTTTTTTGTGTCCATGTTATCAAAGGTGTATCCTTTAAATGCATGTCATGTTACATCATTCAGTTTTGCTCAGCCACTCACTCTCACATCACACCACACCACACCACAAGTGTCCTTTAGCCTTCCATAATCTCAGTTTACTGCTGCCCACTCTCTGGCTCTCCTATAATCAATTCTCAACAGCACAACAGTCAATGTGATCCTCTTAAAATATATCATATTTGTTACTTCTCTTCCCAAAACTCAACTGTGACCCCCTCATTTCACTCAAAATAATAGTTAAAGTCTTTTGAAGTGTCTGGAAAACTCTATGCGCAGTGAGTCCTGTGGGCTCCTTGTATTCATCTCCCATCTATTCTCCTCATTCATTATACTCCAGTCCTACTAATTTCTTGCTCTTCTCAAGCATTCTCTCAATTTACGATCTCTGCCTAGAATTTTCTTCCTCCAAAGAGTTGCAAGAAAATCACTCATTTTTTCCCTCAGCTTTACTCACATAGCTCCTTCCCAATGAGCTCTACACTGATCCTCTTATTCAGATTTTCAATTTATACATATATATACCACAGTTTCTTGATCCATTCATCCAATGGATGGGCATCTGGGTTGATTCTGGGTTAATTCCAGAATTTAGCTATTGTAAAATTGTGCTGTTATCAACATTGATATAGCTGTATCACTGTAGTATGCCAAATTTATATCTTCTGGGAAAATACCTAGGAGTGGGATAGCAAAGTCATACGATGGTTCCAGTCCTAATTTTTTGAGGAGTTTTTGTTTAGCTCTTTTGCCCATTTATTGATTGGGTTATTTGTGTGCTTTTTGAGTTCTTTGTATATTCTGGATATTAGACCTCTATCAGAGGCATAGCTGGCAATGTTTTTCTCCCATTCTATAGGTTCTCTCTTCATTTCTTAGCTACACAGAAGCTTTTTAGTTTAATGGCATCCCACTTATTAAATCTTGGTTTTAATTCTTGTGCTATGGGGGTCTAATTAAAGAAGTTGGTGCCAGCTCCTATATGGTAAAGTGTTGACCCTATTTTCTCTTCTAACAGGTATCTGATTTAATTCCTAGGTCTTTGATCCATTTTGATTTGAATTTTGTGCAGGGTGAGAGATACAGATTCAATTTCACTTTTCTGCATGTGGCTATCCAAACTAGATACCTTATAAACAACAGAAATTTTTTTTTATAGTTCTGGAGGCTGTAAAGTTCAGGATCAAAGCTTCAGCAAGTTCAGTATCTGGTGAAGACTCCATTTCTGGGCCATAGTTGGCACCTTCTCACTGAGTCCTCACATGTTAAAAAAGGCCAGGAGACTCTCATGGGCCTCTTTTACAAGGCACTAATCCTATCAATGAAGGTTCCATCCATACGACTTAATCACCTCCCAAATGCCCCACCTCCTAATACCGTCACCCCCTTAACTAATTTCTACCTATGAATTTGGGGAGGACACAAGCATGCAGACATAAGCGTATGCACGTAAGCAAACACTGAAAGTTGGGCAAGAAGAATTAGGGAAAGGTAAGGAAAAGTTAGGATAGAGATTTTTCACTTTGTAATAAATATTTTGCAATGTTTATATTATTTCTGTTACAAAAAATAGTACCACTTCTAAAAATTAAGTGACAAAAAATAATTGCAGCAAAATAGCTCATGAAAAAATATCACCACTACTGTATTATGGTAATACAATCAACTTTATTTTGTAAAGACTTTCATTTGAACAGTTTACATGTACTAAGTATAAAGACAGATTTTTTAAAAAGCTTTTTCCTCTTTGATTCCAGGACAACTGTGGTGAGAGAGGAACAGAAACTGGTAACGAATTCATTATTGTTATTTATTAGATACTGCAGGTCCATAAACATGTCAGGAACTCAGATAAAACAAGGCAAGGAGCAGAATTAGCATCAAAAACAACCGCTGACAGTAAGCAATGCTACTTGCAGAATGAATAAACAGGTGTATAGTCACTTTAAGCATAATTTCCACATGATAGAAACAAATAGATACATGAAACAGAAAGAAGTCTCCCAGTGAGACTCAGAGAAATTGGACCACAGAAAAGAATCATGGCACTATTGTTGAAATAACAATCAAGACAATGGGTGATGGAAACAGAAGAAAAACACAGAAACATTGAGGAACCCCTGCTTATATTTAACATCAGTCCATTCCTTTCCAGGTACCCACATTTCAAGATCAAACACTGAAGAAAGATGTCCACTCTGATGCTCCACAATGAGTCCTCAAGTAGAACACTGAAAACAGGTAAGCAGGGATAACCGTTTACCTCCCACTATGACTGAACAAGTCTCACCAAAACTGAAAGATCGGAGGAGAGCAATGAATGAATTAAAAATATAAGAATGAACTAGGTGTATCTGACCTACAAAAGAGAACAGTAAAAGAAAGAGCAACTAGAATTTGCATCAACAAGAACAAGTATTATTTGATTACCAGTTAGTTGAGAACTTGGAAATTAGAGAATTAAAACAAAAACATACAAACAAACCCCCCCACACACAAACTCAGCCTTCAAGGAACTTAGAAGATAGGACATACACATTAAAATAAAGGTTGTAAACTGATCTCTTATCAGTGTGTTCAGCATAGAAATGTGTTCAATAATACCATGATATACCGTTATTAAAAATATTGATCAATTTCATGTAAAAGTCTGGGTGTTCAGCTCCATTTCAAAAAGTAGGAGACAGAGGGTTGTTGAATGCCAAGAGCAGGAAGTAATTCCCAACCATGGGATAGATGTTACACTAGGAAAGGGGGAAAAAGCATGACAGAGGAAGTGATAAGGTCCTGTGGCCTCAAAGTTTAGAGCAAATGAAGCACAACATGAAGGGCTAAACTGGTTAGTTTGTGCTATCATGCTGAAATACCATACACTGGGGGGCTTACACAATGGAAAGCGATTTCCTCACTGTTTTGAGGCTGAAAGTCTGAGATCAGGATGTAAGTATGGTTAGGTGTTTCTGAGGGTTCTTTTTCCGGTTTGAATACTGCCTCATTTGTCCCAAGTCCTCACACAGCAGAGAGTGATATCTCTCTGCTCTCTCTCTCTCTCTCTCTTTCTCTCTCTCTCCCTGTCTTGATAAGGTCCCTATTTCCATCATGAGTGTTCCACATACTTCACATAATCTAATTAGATTCCAAAGGCCTCATCTTCTATATCTTCACATTGGGGAATCAAGGTTTCAACACATGAATCGAAGAGAAACAAAACATTCATTCCATAACAAGGAGCTACAGTAAATTGCTTGCTGGGAAACAGATTTACATATTAATGAAAGTCTTGTTGGATGAGAGATGATTTTTAAATTATCTCATACAAACTTTAAATAACATTTCTCCACTCCAACTTCACCCCATCCTTTATAAATAGTACCTCCTAACAGTCTTATCTTTTACCCCTTCTTACTTCTACTCATCACTTCTAGAAAAGGTAATGCATATATCCTCCATTCCGTACCAGTAATATATGAGGTCAATTTCACAAACTGCATAAGAAAATTGGTATTGTTAATTTATATTTTCTTTTTATAGAAAATAATATTTTAGTGAGCAGAGACTTAAAACCAGTCAATAATAAAATGAACTAATCAATGTACCTATGCCACCTGCAGTCAAATGAGGTTACAAGTTGTACTTTAAAATTAATTACATGTGCATCTTTTTAACAATACAGAAGCATTTCACTTATTTTGCAAAACAGCTGTTAAATATTTATTTTTTAAAAACATACTGGTAAAAATCTGCTTTTGCCCATAAAAATGTCTCCATATTTACATCTCTATTATTTTCCATTCCACTTCCTTCCTTTGAAAGCAGGTGGCTTGCATTGTAAAATTAGTAAAATGCCAAAATAGATCATCAAATGCAACTTTGTCAAGCTCTAAAGAAAAAAAATTCATATCAGATAAAAGTCCAATCTGTGTTGGTGAAAGAGATGATAAAGTCAGCTTTGTGCAGAGCATGGATGTCTCTTAGCATTCCACTCCTTACTTTCCTGTTACTTGCCCTCACTGTCAAAAGTCCCTAAGGCTGGGTTTGGAATCAGCATTAGCTCTGACAAATTCAAGAAAAGAATAAGCTGGTGTTTAATACAATGTTAGCCCCAAAGAGATCTCAAAACTTTTATTACCCTATCTGCAGAACGAGACTCACTTATTAGCCAGGCCTCTACTACTTACCAGCTCTGACCATTTAACCTCTCTGAAATTCAGTTCCTAATCTGCAAAGTGGTATAATAATTGTGCCTGTCACTTAGAATTATTATGAATTAAGTTCTTAGTACAGTGTCCTATAACAAAGGAGGATCCTAAGATGCAGGTTAAAGAGCAGACCAAATTCATGGAGTCTCTCCTTCGTGAGACCACACCATATCACCATGTCGGAATTGTTTTATTTTGTTTAAGGAACAAAGCCACATGGACAAAATGAACAGAGGAGGAGAGAAAAATAACAAAAGTTTGGAAGCCCGAAAGTTCATGATAACTAACAATAACTGACAGCAGCCATAGGAAGGCAAATGTAAATCTAGTATTGGGGGAAACAAGAAGCAACACTACTTGCAGAATATAACTGCCCTCCTGTGGAGGCGAATGTTGAGATAAAGCCAATCTATGAGGATTGGTAAAAAGTCTTTCTAAATCCAGTTATCTCATCATAATTTCACCAGATGATCTGGGTGAATCTTCACACTGACCATTGATCTAAATACTGAGACCCATCTTCTTACCCCATTCACTTGACATAAGTAAAAGTAAGACCTATAATGCTTCAGATAGGATATTAGCAAAGTTTTTTCAGAAGAATCTGACTTCTACCTTGAAATTTATGGAGCTCAACAAAGTGAAAGGTCTATTATAAGTACAGAAATTGCAAGGAACAGAAAAATTCAAAATATTATTATTATTATGACCTTTGGAAATATAATAAAAGATAATGCATCTATAAAAATGAAATGGAATGCTATTTAAAAAAAAAAAAAGTAACACCAGAGAACAAAGAAGCCTGGTCTGTGCTCTAGGCAGGGATACTGGAAGTGGAGTTAGTGTGACCTGTTGATCCCCCAGGTCAGCAGTGGCCTTACATGAGCATCTTTTGACTATGGCAGCCTTATTTCACACCCTTTATTTTCATCTCTCTGACTATTCTGGCTTTGATACCCATTACCTATGTACCCAGCGTATCCTTTGCATACATCATTCATAGCACATGTACAGTATGTCATAATTACAGTCTTTCACACTAGTGTGTGAAGTTTCTCCAGAAAATACAGTGTCACCAACACATAGCATAGTGCCCTGCATATTAGTAGATGCTTCAAAAATCTCTGTTGGATGAATATAATGAATGAAATTGTGAAACACTGTCACATCAATTTAGCTTGTCATGAGAATGGATAATCCAAAAAGTCCTTCATCAGTTTTACTAAACCCCTTTGCAGAACTCAACTATGCCACTTCCCAAAGTGAAAGAAACAGAAATATTATATTATAGAGGAAGACAGGAAGGATGGACTTCCTTCCTTTATTAAAGAATGCCTATTTGAAGAGTAAAATTCACTTATGTATGGGAAAAACAACTCTGTGGAGCACCCATGGAATTCTGCTTCCATTTGCAAAGGCAAATACTCTTATTACTATAATTCAACTGTAAATTTCCATTTAATATTTTAAAATATTAATAGTGTTTATATCTGGAGTTACTGTTTTATTTTGCTTCTATATTTTCTGATGTTTCTATGACACACAAGTATTATTTGGATAATTAAAATTAATCTATGAATAAATTTATAAAATGATATAAATCCAAATTGATACTGAAATATACTTAATTTTTTAAAATCCCCATCTCCTTTTGAAATACATTTTGAATTAACAATAGACTCTCAGTCCTGATTATGCATCAAAATCACTGGTAGAGCTTGTTTAACAATGCAATTGCTCTTGCTTTTCCCAAATCTGTACAATCAAAATTTACGGGAAAGAAACCCATACACTCACATCTTACAAGCTACATAGGTGATTGTGATGTCCAGGAAGTTGGATAGTCACCACTTACAGAACACTTGGAGCTTCATTAAAGATCCTTGATCTTATTTCATGAACTAGGACTTGCTAATTCCATTCAATGACATTATTCACAACCTGTGGATCAGAAAGTAATCATTAGTCAGATATAAAGAGGGGTGGAAGAAAAATACATCAAGTATAGGATTTCACAGGGTGACTACTGAACACAGTTTAATCCAGATCTAAAGTATCTATTAAATGAAGACAATGGGTAAAATAGGATTTATCAGGGTTACTTCCAGTTTATCTGGCTTCTCTGTATTTCTAACAGCGGCTGAGGAGCAATTTCTTAGAGGATTACCTCCATTAAAACCCACCCTCTTATCCCTTTTACCAGAAATTCTTTTTAAAGCCCATAAAAGCTAATTTTACTTCTTACAAAGCTAGTTAATCAAAAGGGAATTCAAGTTCATTTGCCTGGTGTCCTTGGCTAAGAGTTGACACTGAAATAAGGGCTTATAGCATATGCATTTAAGCTATTAACCATGTCTTCTAATCGTTGATCTTCTTTTTCCTCTAGACTTAAAGGCTAAAATCCTGTTACCTGCCATTTTATTTTTATTCACTATTGCATTTGAAGAACATCACTATTATATTAACGTGATGGATCATCTCTGTAATTGAATGTGAATACTATTACTTTGCACCCTTCTAGAATTATTAATTTCAGCATTTTCATTGTTTTTTAATACACCTGCACAGTAAATAATGCAACACAAAGAAGTTTTAATCTGTTCCCAAAGCCCACAACAAAGATATAAAGTCAATGGTGTATTAACTTAAAAAACAGATTAATCATCTTGTAAAAAGAAAATAAAAGGTAATTTTTCAGTAAGGACAACCATTCTTGAGGTTGTAAACTATACTTGAGACTATAAGGAGAAGCTTAGACACATGTACTAAATTTTGCTTTCTGTTCTTAGAGACAGTCTTCAACTCAAGAAAGAAAGGAAGAAAGGAAGAAAGGTTCAGTCATCCAGATATTTCCTTACATTGCCTATATTCATAAAACATAAACATAAAAGTAATAGTAATAATTGTACCCAATTACACAACACTGGATAATACAAGAATTTTCAAGTTTTTGAGAAATGGAATCACTGCTGGTTTGCAAATCATAGACAAAAACAAAATTACATTATGGGACTTCTAAGTGGATTATGAGGATATCTTTATATTGTGACTCCTTAGGGTAGAAACTGAGCATCCCTAATCAAAATGTCTATATTCTGAAATGCTTCAAAATCAAAATCTTTTGAGTGTCAGTATGAGGCCACAGTAGAAGCTCACAGTAGAAAATTGTATTTCATGAAACTCTGTTTTATGTACAACATTGTTTATTGTATAAAATTAACTTTAATCTACATATGGAAGGATTATCTCAAATAAATGAATTTCATATTTAGATTTGGGTCCCATTCACAAGGTATACATATGCATATGCAGATATTCAAAAACTTTTTTAAATCTAAAATTAAATCATTTCTGTCCTAAGCACTTTGGGCAAGGGATATTCAATGCAGATAGATCTGAGTGGACAAAATATATGGAGATATTGTGTCCTGTGTGAATGCTTACAAAAGGGTGACCTCAACAGAGGAGACACTAATAACCAAGTGAATAGATTAATCTGTTCTGTGGATACCAGGCAGCCTATTTCCCCAGCCCTCTCTGTCATGACCCAATGAGCTTATGACCAAAGTGGCCATTGTGGCATAGGTGGAGATTATGCATGTGCTTAGTAACATGGACTCACCAAGGTCAACCTGGCTATGACCACATCTGAGTGCTCAATCAACCAACAACACACACCAACACTGAGCTCCTAACATGGCACCATTACCCAACATTAATTTACTTCATGGTAAATTAATTTATTGGATCCCTCCTATCTTGGAAGGGGTAGCATTTTATCCTTAATACACAATTTTGGGTATAAATACAAGAAAATAACCTATTTTCTTTCCTCTTTTCTTTATCATGTAACATAAAATATATTGACTTTATGTCAGTATTTAAATATCATTAATTTTACACCATAGCATTTAAGTTACAGAATATCAGAAGAAGAGTAACACTAACTCATGACTTTATCTCCTCTTTTGGCTGGATGCAGGATAGTTGTATCATGTTAGGTGGAACCATAGCTTTATAACACTCTTTAACTGGGGATTAAATATAGTTTAAAGAGAAGTATATGCCTGATGAGTTGACAAGGGGTGAATCTGTGACTGTTAATTTCAGTCATCAACTTGACTGGATTAAGGAATACCTAAAGCAAAGCATTCTTTATAAGTATGTTTGTGAAGGTGTTTCCAGAGGTTTCTCAGTAGACTAAGCAGAAAAATTCACACTTAATATGGGCTGGTTCCAACCAATTATCTAGGGAGAAAAGGATTTGTGTTCTCTCTCCTGGAGCTGAAACTCCTCAGTCTGCCCTTTGGACATCAGAACTCCAAGCTCTCCAAACCTGGGAATTCAAGACTTATACCAGTGGTCCCCCAAATTCTCAGGCATTTTTCTTTTTTCTTTATTTTTTGTTTTAATTTTTAAAAATTTTTTTATTCAGAAATTTATTTATTGAACAATCAAACAAGCTTCTAATGAAATAATGTAATATATATATATACATATATGTATATATATATATATATATATATATTCTGAAAATTAGATTTACCCCCAAGAGGCCCTCTAACTACCCACCCTTTTTTTTTTTTTTGTACCCAGGGGCACTTAACTACTGAGCCACATCCCCAGCCCTTTCTACTTATTTATTTTTAATTTTGAGACAGGGTCTCAGTAAGTTGCTTAGGGCATCACTTAGTTCACACTGACAATTAAATCATCATCTTCCCTGGTCCTGATGCTTTCAGAACCATGCTACCAGCATCCCAAAGACTCCAACTTGCCAATAACATATCATAGGGCTTCTCAGCCTCCATAATGACGTGAGTTAATTACCCTAATAAGCTCCCTTTCATCTTACTATCTATCCATAGGCTAGGGTTATATACTCATAAATCCATCATAAGTTGAAAGAATCATAAGTCAAAATGCAGTAAATATACCTAATCTACTCAATTCCATAGCTTAGGAACACATTACACCATGATCAACTAGGAAATATGGTTTTCTGCCACCACCCAGTATCCCAAAATAGTATCATACTGTATTTTGTTAGTATGAGAACTTTTTATCAAAATATATAATATAAAGTATGGTTTCTACTGAATGGGCATCACTTTCACACCAATTCAAACTTGAAAATCATAAACTGAAGCATAAATTAAGGATTATCTAGAAATTCCATTGGTTCTGTCTTTTGGAGAACCTTAATACAACACTGTATAAATCTTATAAAAATGGGATTTTGTGTTCATTTTGTTTATCTTTATTTTTAGAGTGAACACAGCACCAGGTATGAAGTAAATATTTTTTTTTAGAGAGAAGGACAGTGTGTGAGAGAGAGAAAGAATCAATTTTTATTGAGTTCTTCACATGGCTTTCATTGCTCTGACACCCAGTTGTGTACATGGGTGCTGGGGCTTGAACCCGTGTACTTGCACATGCCAGGCAAGCACCATAACTGCCAAGTCACCGCTCCACCCCAAAGTAAATATTTTTTGAATGACTTACTAACACATATAAAACACATTTAAGCAATGTCTAGCATGTGGGAAACACCCAATTGGTATTATTAGACAGTTAATACATAATTACAATAAAAACTAAATTATTTATATAAAATAGAAAAATAATAAAAGCTGAAAGAGCTATACAGAAAACCTATTTAAAAAAACTATGAAATCCCTGTCAGAACTCATTATTTCTATCTAAAAGGATCAACAACAACAGAAACATGATTAAATAGATTATGGCAAATTCATAATATGAAAAAAAGCAAAGCACTGAAAGTAGAAAAATATTGTTTGGGACAACATTGCATATGAACTTATTATTGCACAAAGGCTGGGTCTGTTAGTACCACAATGAAAATCATTGGTTGAGAGGCAAGGCAGTGGCAGAGGAAGAACTTTAGTATGAGTTAGCTGATTGTAAGATAGTGGACAATCATCGTGAAGGACCACCCTTCTGGGAAGCTGATTTAGGAATGGTTTATATAGGAGATCCATGATGGCTGACCATGATTGCTTCTCACAAGTGCAATTTTGTAGCCAATGATGCACACCTCATCTTAATCACCTATTCACAAGATGTTTTCTAGTTCTGCAAATTTTAAGAGCAAAGACTATTATTACCTCATGCAATTCTTGTCATTGATTAATTTGCCTACTTGCAGTAATTAATTTGCCTACTTCTGACACAATGGATAGGTTAGAAGAGGTAGCTGTCCCAAGGTCCTGTTGCTGATCTCTAAACTCATGGTAATAAAAGAAAACATACTTCACCTGATTATTGTGAAAGACAATCAAGTGAAGTTAATTAGGGATATGGGCACAAGATCTGGTCTCAGTGCGTGATATCAATTCTATAAAGTTTAAAAACCAGGTCAACCAGTCCCAGGACACGTGAGTGGGCCCTGCCCTAGGACTCACAACTTAGCTCCAGCCTTAATAGTTACTCCAGGCCCCCACCAACCTCAGTTATGTTCCTGCAACTTCGCTCTGCTGGTGTGAGCCACAGGACACTCGAGCTAGCTCTGTGGGCCCTTCCCCCGGACCTGTGAGTTATCTTTTTGGACCCCAGCCTCAGGAGTCACCCCAGGAGCTGTGAGCTAGCTCAGCAGGTTCTAGCAACCTAGCTCTACTTGTAACAGCACCAGGTCACCCAAGCTAGCTCCATGAGCCCTGCCCAAAGACCCATGAGTCAGCTCCACGGGCACCAATCTCAGAAGCCACAAGTTAGCTATGCCAATGAGAGCACCAGGAACAGTAAGCTGAATCTACCACCCTCACCCAGTTGTTTTTATGTCACTTGCATTGTAGCCTTATATAAGCACTGGTGGAACTGAAATATACAAAGTCAAACATACATACTGGGAGTACTACAACCAGGAGCTTCCCAGCCACCAGGCGGGCACAGGCTTCTAGTATCAGGCCAGAAAGTACACAGGACAAACAGAGGACCCTGCCTGGAGCAGCCCAGCTGCTGCATGGGCCAGGGTTCTAGTCCTGAACCAGCAAGCACCCATGACAGCTGAGGACCCCTGGCTGGAGCTGCCTAGCCATAGCACAAACCCAAGAGATGGAGATACATTGGGCCCATTCCTGCCACCAAGGATCCCAGGTCCCATCACAGCACACAGGCATGCCCTTTGCAGCCCAATCCATGCCTCTGGTACCCAGAACCCAGTGATGTACACCTACTGCTGTGCTTCAACAAACCAGTGGGTTGGCCCATATCCCCAACAGTTTCTAGTTCCACAGCCTGGAGCCTAGATCCAAAAAGTGAAGCAAAATGAGGCCCCAGAAAGAGGCAGCTTTCTGTAAGAAGGTGGTCATCAGAGGTGTGATATCTGACCCAACACTTTGACCTGCAAGGAAGAAGCACCTAGAGACCTGTCTTGCTTTTCCACAGGAAATCTCAATTCAAAGATCCAGAAAAAGATCTTCAAAAATGAGGAATCAAACTAGAAAAAAAATCACCTCAAACCCACAACTCCCCTACCAAGAAACCCATGGACAAGGAATGGGATAAAAACCTAGAAAAAATTATCAACAATCTCATTACTAAAAGGAAAAATGAACTAAAAGAAGATATAATGAAGAGATTAAGTGAGAAAACTGAAGAGATGAAAAGCTGCTATCAAAGAAATAGACATACTGAAAAAAGGATGTAATGGAGCTAAAATATTCAATCATCACATCAGAAGAATAATGTAAGAATTTAAAAATAGACTAACTTCTGTAGAAAACAGAACCTCAGCTCTTGAAGAAAGGACAAGGAAGATACACTGAGTAAACTTGAGCACATGGATTACAAAAAAGAAAAAAACCTCACAGAACACAAGCAGAATTTTCAAGATGGCTGGGATGAAATTAGAAGAAAATATCTAAGAATAATGGGGATACAGGAAGAAATCAAAACACAAACAAATGGTATAAGAAGCATACTCAACAAAATATTAAAAGAAAAATTTTCTCATGTTAAAATAGAGTCAGATATGCTCATCCAGGAAGCATATAGGACACCCAAAAGGCCTAATCAAATGAGAAGCCACAAAGACACATCATATTCAAAATGTATAACAGAGAAATCAAGGAAAGAATATTAAAAGCTACAAGAAAGAAATACCAAATTACCTTCAGAGTCAAACCAATGAGGATTACCTCTGACTTTTTAGCACAGACCTGAGAAGCAAAAACATCCTGGAAGATGTTTCAATCTCCAAATGAACATAACCTACAGCCAAGAATACTATACCCAGCAAAACAGCTTCAAATCCAATGGGAAATAAGAACATTTCCCAATAAAATCGAATTTGCAGCATGCATGAATAGAAAATTAGCATTACAAAGAATTCTCAAATATAAACTCCAGGTAGAAGGCAAAGCAAACAATCCTCAAAACCCACAAACAGAGGAATTTAATAAAAGTGCATATTATCAAAAGAAAACCAAGACAGCACAGAACTCACTAATAAAATACAATGACCATGAACCACACCCACATAAGTATCCTAACAGAATGTGAATGGCCTCAATGAAGCAGTCAAAAGTCACAGATTAGCAGACTGGATCAAAAACCAAAATATAGGGGCTGGAGTGGTGGCCCAGCAGTTACAGTGCTTGCCCGGCATGTGTGATTACTTGGGTTCAAACCCCAGCACCACGTACACGATGGAGTGTCAGAGCAAGGAAAGCTGCATGAAAAACTAAATAAAATTGATTCTCTCTCTCTCTCTCTCTCTCTCTCTCTCTCTTTCTCTCTCTCTCTCCCACTGTCCCCTCTTAAATAAAAAAATAAATAATATAACATATTGTTGCTTACAGGATACCGATCTTACAGCCAAAGGAATACATAGATTGAGGGTGAAAGAATGGGGAAAATAAATCTATCAGGCTTATGGCCCAAGAAAGCAAGCTGCTGTTGCAATACTTATAGCCAACAAACTAGATTTCAATCCAAATTTAATCAAAGACATAAATAAGTCCACTACATAATAGTAAAGTGAATAATACAAGAAGAAGATATAACTATAATAAATCTATGCTCCAAACACCAACATCTCAACTGTGTGGAAAAAATACTCCATCACATAAAATTACTTATGGAAACCAACAACATAATACTGGGAGATTTTAATACTCCTCCTTCACCAATAGATAGATCATCAAAGGAAAAAAAAACAATAAAGAGATCTTCAGCCTAAACAACTGCACAAATCAAAAGGACTTAACAGCCATCTATAGAATATTCCAATCCAAATTGTCTGAGTTTACTTTTTTCCCAGCAATACATGGATTCTTCTCCAAAAATAGATCATATTCTAGTTCACAAAGCAAATCTCAGCAAATATAAGAGAGTCGATATTATCCCATGTATCCTATCAGATGATGACATCATGATCCTACCAATTAACACCAACAAGTATAACCAAAATACATGTGTACATGGAGATTGAATAATACCCTATTAAATGAAGAATGGATCCAAGAAGACATGAGACCAAGATCAAGTAATTCTTGGAAATGAATGAGAACCAAGACACAGAATACTGAAACCTCTGGGACAGCTTGAAAGAATTCTTCAGGGGAAAATTAATAACCCTGAGTGCCTACATTAAAAACCAGAACAGATCGCAAATAAATAAGCTTATCCTCCACCTCAAATCCCTACGAAAAGAAGATCAATCTAATCCAAAAACCCAGCAGAAAGCAGGCAATTGTCAAGATCAGAGATGAAATCAATGAGATTGAGAACAAAATAACAATAAAAATAATCAATGAAAAAAGTAACAGATTCTTTGAAAAATTAAATAAAATCGACCAACCCCCACCCAATCTCACTAAATGAGGGAAGAAATTAAAGCAAATCAACAAAAGCACGAATGAAAAGGGAAAGATAACCACTGACCCCACAGATCCAACAAATTATCAAAACCTGTTTTGAAAAACTATACTCCTCTAGATTAGATAATATAAAGACATGAACAACATCTAGACACACACAACATTCCCAAATTGATGTAGGAGGATATTGATATACTAAACAGCCCAATAACAGGCACTGAAATCAATATAGTAATGAAGAGCCTTCCAAAGAAGAAAAACCCAGGACCTGATGGTTTTCGTGCTGGATTTTACCATTCCCTAAGGAGGAATTAACACCTCTGCTTATTAAGCTATTCCAAGAAATTGCAAAGGTGGGAACTCTCACAAACACTTTTTTATGAAGCAACCATATAACCCTGATACAACAAAGACACATCAAAAAAAGTAAACTACAGACCAATATAACTGATGAACATCGACACAAAAATCCTTCATAAAATTCTAGTAAACTGCATTCAGAAACATGTCAAGAAGATAATTCATCATGATCAAGTGTGCTTCATTCCAGGGATGCAAGGCTGGTTCATCATATGCAAATCAATAAATGTGATTCATCACTTAAACAGAATTAATGACAAAAGCCATCTGCTCCTCTCAATTGATGCAGAAAAGGTCTTTGATAAAATCCAGCACCCATTTATGCTCAAAATTCTAGAGAAGATAGGAATCAAAGGAATGCATGTTAACCATGTAAAGGCTATATATGACAAACCATCAGCTAGTATAATACTAAAAGGAGAAAAGCTGAAAGCACTTCCACTAAACTCGGGAATAAGACAAGGCTGCTCACTCTCACCATTTTTATTCAGTATAGTCCTCAATACCCTAGCCAGAGCAATCAGGCAAGAGGAGGAAATAAGAGGGATAAGAATAGAAGAAGTCAAACTATCCCTTTTTGCTGGTGACATGATCCTATATTTGGAAGCCCCCAAAAAAATTTCAGCAGAAAACTGCTTGAGCTTATAACAAATTTAGCAAAGTGGCAGTTTATAAGACCAATACCCATAAATCAATAGCTTTCCTATATGCTAACAATAATAGGGCAGAAGAAGAATCAGGAAATCTGTCCCATTCACAATATCCTCAAAAATTAAAAAAAAAGTGGGATTTAATCTAACAAGGGAAGTAAAAGACATCTACAATGAAAATTATCAAACATTGAAGGAAGAAATTGAAAAAATTTACAAGACTTTCCATGTTCTTGGTTAGGCAGAATCAATATAATTAAAATGGCTATTCTAACAAATGCCCTATAAAGATTCAATGCAATCCCCATCAAAATACCAATGTCATTCTTTATAGACATTGAAAAAGTAATTCTCAAATTAATTTAGAACAACAAAAAAACCAGAAGAGCCAAAACATTACTCAGCAAGAAAGAAGAAACAGGTGGTTTTGCAATACCAGATCCAGAATTATACTGTAGGGGCTGAAGCAGTTGCTTGGCAGTTACTACACTCGTCTGGCATGCATGAGTACATGGGTTCAAACCTGATCACCACATACACAACGAAGTGTCAGAGCAATGAAAGCCACATGAAAAACTAAACAAAAAATTGATTCTCTCACCCCCTCACTGTCCCTCTCTCTCTTTGAAATAAACATAAAAATGAAATTATGCTTTAGAGCTGTCATAACAAAAACAGTATGGTATTGGTAAGAAAATAAGCATGAAGAACAATGGACTGCAACAGAAGACTCTGAGACAAACCCACAAATCTTTAAACGTACAATATTTGACAAGGGAGTCAAAATATAACAGGCAGGAAAGACAACCTATTCAATACAAACGTTCAGTACAAACGTTCAATACAAACTGGACAGCCACTTGCAGAAAGTTGAAATTAGATTCTTATCTCTCACCTTGCATAAAAATCAAATTGAAATGGATCAGGGAACTAGGAATTAAATCAACTACCATACAACTTCTAGAAGAAAAATTAGGAACAACACATCAGCATATTGGAGTAGGCAATAACTTTCTCAACCTGACTCCCAAAGTGAAAGATTTAAAGTCAAGAATCAATGAGTGAGATGCTATTAAACTAAAAAAGCTTCAGTTCAGCCAAGGAAATAGTCAAAACTGTCATGAGAGAACTTACAAAATTGGAGATAGTTATGTTCTGTGATTCTCCCAACAGGAAATGTCTAAAATTTACAAAGAACTCAAAAAACTTAATATCAATCTGATCAAAAAATGGGCCAGAAAGCTAAACAGAAACTTCTCAATAAAGAAAATCAAGCAAGCCAATGAACACATGAAAAATTATTCTAAATTACTAGTAATCAGAAAAATGCAAATCCAAACTACACTAAGATTTCACCTCACTCGAGTCAGATTGGCAAAGATGAAGTGAATAAACAGTTACAAATGCTAGAGATGTTGTGGAGAGATAGTAACACTAACACAAGTGTTGATGTAACTGCAGACTGGTACAGCTGCTCTGGAAAGCAATGCAGACTCCTCAAAAGATAAGGGATGGGGGTTAAGGATTTAGCTCAGTGGCAGACAGCTTGCCTAGCATGCACAAGGCCCTGAGTTAGGTCTTCAGCCCTGAAAAAAAAAAAAAAGGATAAGAAAAGATAAGGGATGATTCACCATAAGACCCAGCTATCCCTCTTCTGGATATTTTCCCAGAACAACTAGAATCAGTACATTACAGTGACACAACAAAATCGGTGAGCATAGCAGCTCAATTTACAATAGCTAAGTTGTGGAATCAACCCAGATGCCCCTCACTGGATGAATGTATCCAAAAACTGTGATATATGTATATACACACTATGGAATTCCACTCAGCTATTAGCAGCAATGATATTACGGCCTTTGAAAGTAAATGGATGGCAATGGAAGAAATCATGCTGAGTGAAATTAGCCAAACTCAGAGACACTAGGGTCAAATGTTTTCCCTCGTTTGTGGAGGCTAAAACAGAACCCAGGTTTGAGTTAAAGGTAATCAAGTTTAGGTACTAGACTCATCAAAGTTGAAGCAACACGTATCATAGAGGAACCGTAGATATGTAGGGTGGAAGGGGGGAAGGAAAAGGTGGAAGGAGGGGGGAAGGAAAAGGTGGAAGGAGGGGAAAAGGAGGGACCTGGGGGGTATCAACAATGTAGCTCACTCTTTATTCACCCAAGAAGTCTAATTATCCTTATGAAATCATTCAATTTTTGAAAAAAAGTAAAATAAAAAGAGGATAAATGGAAGGACAGTTTGGGAGAGTTTGGGGAGCTCAGTTTAGGCTCAGATGTTTCCTATGAAAAGTAGTGTAGCCTTTTAAAAAAAATTAATACAGGTGGGTTTCCACTTCTAAAAATAAATAAATAGACAAATAAATAAGTAAAACAAAAAAACTTACTATGATAGAGTATGTTTTTCTTTCTCCCATCAAACAAAAAAAATTTATGAAGTACTACATAAATAAAATACTAGAAATATGTAAAAAAATAAAAACCAGGTCATCAAATGTTTTATAGTATTATTAGGATGCTTACCTTTAGAGAGAAAGGGATTGAATGAATACAGGGAAGACTGATGCTAGTAATGATTTATTTCAACCTGAGTATTAATTCTATAACTATAATCATTCTGTACATGCATTATATTTTTTGACTGTTTTTTGTTGCAGTTTAAAAAAATCCCCAATACATCACAACAAATAGTGTATTATTTACTCCCATTATATGAGAACTGTAGACTATTATGTTCTCCACTTGGTCTCAGCTCTTCTTGGCTTCATTCCAGTTATCTTCTCTTCCAAGATGCAGACTAGAGGAGTAGCCACTGTTTGGGGCATGGTTTTCACATGGCAGGGTTCAGAAACTCAATGATGACAGAAGCAAACTAAGCCACCCACTAGCTGCATTATCATTCTCAGGTCAGATGTGGTATCTTTTTCAAACTTTAATTTTTACCTATTTGATGGAGGCATTTCTACATACCATGAGCTATACCTGTATTTCTCGGATATATAGACTTTTTGCAGATGTTTTGAACTTATCAACCTTCAGTGGGAACACAGCCTTGGTCTCTTTACCCAGAGTCATTTTCTACAACTTAACATATTACTTTACAGATGTGATGATGTTCTAAATCAGTTGATTTTTAGTTAATCAAATCCTTGGGTTAGAGGTCAGCTAACTTAGATTAAGGACTTCCCTGAAATCAGAAAATCTTGAAGAAGTAAACCACCAGGTTGTGACAGATCCTGGGAGAAGGTCACATGGCAGAGACTACCAGCAGTCCCTAAGATCTGATAGCAGCTCCTGACAATAGGTAAAAGGGAACCTCAGTTTTATGACTATAAGTTTTATCAGTATCACAATAGCTTGGAAGAAAGCCCTCAGTTCCAGAAAACAACAGGGACTTAGAGAGGCTGCCTTTGCTAAAAGCAGTGGCTCTTTAGTTAGACCTGCAGATGCCAAATGGGGAACTAAAAGCAGGATAAAGCTTGGCATCTCTGACTTCATTCTGTGTCTGCCTCCTTTGTTACCTTGAACTCTGTGACCCTCTCAGGTCTGCACATAGGAATGTTAATCACTTAAAGTATGTTCATCTAAAAACTGGCGATACCAGGTTTATTAGCCCTAACTTTACCTGACCTATCTCTTCCTCCTTCAAATCTGAGACAAGATTTGCAAGGACATTTATATCACCCTGTTCAATCCCTGGATTGGCACCTAGTAGAATCTAGTCTTTGCCTTACATCTTCCAGGAAGAGTGGAGTTTTGCAGGAACATCACCCCCCTTAAGCAGGAGCAATCATCTATGGGAATTGAATTGCCCCTTTCTGGGATCACAGGTCTTAATAGATAAACATCCTGAGCATTATCAGAACTGAAATAATGATCGGACCACGATTTAACCAAGACTGCTTAACTATTCTTATCTTACACCCCTGCTCTAACTCTGCTTTCATTTAAATCTAAAACTCATTCTGGGGGCTGGAGAAGTAGCTCAATGGTAGAGTACTTACCTGGCATGCAGGAGGGCCCAGGTTCCAACCCCAGCACCACATATACAAGGAAGTGTCAGAAAAAAAAACCACACAGCTGAAATAAATAAATAAAGTTCACTCTTTGACTTTCCCTCCCTCTCTCTTTAAAAAATAAATAAAACTCATTTTGTACCCCAAAGACAGGACTGAGATGCTTGGTCTTGATTTGCCTTCCCAATATGGCCATTATTGGTTAAATTTTCACCATCACATTCTCTGTCTGGTTTTGGAGGGAGGCAAGTGGCTGAGCAAGAGTTTTGTGTGTGTGTATATGTTTTTAAGAGAGAGGGACAGAGAGAGAGAGAGAGAGAATCAACTTTATTTGGTTTTTTCATGTGGTTTTCTTTGCTCAAGCACTTTGTTGTGTATGTAATTCTGGTGTTTGAACCCGCATGCTCGCTCATGCCAGGCAGGAGCTGTAACTCCAGCCCTGGGCATGATTTTTTGAAACTCCCAGAATCTGTTCTCTGACCTACAACTCCAGTAACAAAAAGAAGTCTGCCCACTCAATACCTTGATTTCACTGATTGCAACTTTGCAGAGAACATTCCTGAGCTATGCCTGGGCTCCGAACTCCCAACTCAAGAGCATCACCAACATATCACTGTTGTTTTGGACTGCATATTTTGTAGTAATTCATTAAAAAGCAGAATAAAAACAAATCCACTCTACACTCAATAAACACGGCTTCACAGTAGTCAAAGCATGCTTCAAATTGTCTAGGTAGTGGTTCTCAATTTTCAGTATACACGAGAATCACCTAAAGATCTCCATCCCCAGAGGTTCTAATTCATTAGAACTAGGGTGTGGTTCAAGCTTTCGTAATTCTAGTAATTCCCCAAGTGATGCTGCTGCTATCAGTTTGGAGACCATACTTTGAGAAGCACTGGATCACCATGACTACAATTACTTCTTTGTACTTATGCCCTCAGCTACAAACTACTAGGAGAACATTAACAATCTTAGAGAAACAAATGGTTATCTCCTTTTGTATTAAAGGCTTTTAGAAAATGAAAATAAAGACAAAGATCTTATTACATGATATTCATTAGGCTTAATACCTGAACTTCATTAAGCTACCTGATTCTTATTATGCCTGGGGCAAGGGAGCAGCTGCTTATTTCGATGGGTTCACTAATTATTTGTTCCATATTATAATTTACATTCTCATTTTACTGTACTATTTCCATTATAGTTATCTGATTTATAGTAGAGATTGTTGAAATGCCCTAGCCAATATTTATACTTGAAATTATTAAAATTCCATATTCTATACCCTGAGGGTTCAACAAATACAAACTGAACTGGTAATTGTGGATTAAGTTCATAATATCCCTGTTGTCACCCTCTAAGCAATTCAATATTTTTTAAAAAAAAAGAATTACACTCACTCATAATAATGTCATTAGGGAACTCTAAATTTACTATTCATCTGTTTTAGCATTGAGTTTAACAGCTGGGTCAGTACACGACAGATATAAAAGATATCACATACATCAAGAGTATAACATACACCTTGGTTTTTATGTTTGATTTTCCAATTTGTTTAAATACAAAAATCAACAAAGGATTTTTTTTCCTTGATAGAAATGCCTCTTTGTTTCCTTGCAGTTTCCTTGTTACTGCAGAATGGCAAGAACTACATCATTTAATGAATATTCATATCAAAGAAATATTTATAACATTTTTCATGTCATTGCTCCTTATCCTTCCTCCATATACACTGTGAGAATTACAATGAATTCTTGAATTCCTGAAGGAAATATCTTCAATCTTTACAGTAGGCTTTAAATATAATTTTAAACAACAGATCCTTAAATTAAAGAGAAATTAGAAATAGGTGTTTGTAGGAAGAAATCACATCAACAAATCCAAGATAAAATAATATAGGAGCATTGAGTTTTTTTTTTAAACGAGAGAAAGACAGTGAGAAAGGGGTAGAGAGACAGAGAGAATCAATCTTTATTTAATTTTTCACATGGCTTTCATTGCTCTGACACTTAGCTGTGTACATGGGTGCTGGGGTTTGAACCCATGTTCTCGTGCATGCGAGGCAAGTGCCTTACCCTCCAAGCCACCTCTCCAGCCCCTGGAGTGTTGAGATTTAAGTGGTATAATAATTGCTAGTAAGAAAGTATAATAGTTATAGATGACATTAACACAAAAATATAAGGGAAGGATTTTTGTCTCTTTGTTTACTGGTATGATCCATATATTTAAAATGATATTTAGTGCTTGGTAGAAATCCAGAATGTTGAACAAATGAATGATTGAACAAATGAATAAGTGTTTGAGATACAGAATTGATCATGATCCTCCCAGTCATGTAAAACTCATCTATGATCCTATGATTCCAGAATCAAAAATATGAAATGTGAATATGGTTCAGATTATAGAACAATTTTTAAAAGTTTTCAATATAGAAGTGAAAAATGGAAAATACTGGTATTCAAATGTCCACAGAAGGGCACTGGAAAGTGAGATATGGAAATAGCTCTGGTACAATGGAATAAGTAAAAAAAAAATTGCTAGAGATAAGTTTTCTAGGGCCACATACTTGACTGAAAAACTACAAATACACCATATTCGAGCACTGTTAAAATGATGAGGGAGAGGACAAAGGAGTACAGGCACCCTAAACAATGTCAAAGTTCACAGTATTTTGAAGGAGAGTAAGCTGTGGATTTTTAAGTTTTTAACCAAAACATGCAGCAAAATACACATATTGTATATTTAACTGAAGCGAGTTTTATGAAACCATACCTGTTTGTTCTCATTTGATACTTCTAATCTATTTCATCCTCTTTATTGCTGGTACTAAATCAATTTCAAGATCCATTTGTCTGAAAAACATTGATTTGAGCACTGAACAGATATGGTGGATAGACCACTGAAGTGGAAACCAAGGACCAGCACAGCTCCAACTCTTCTCCCATCCAGGTGGTTTGCTCTGAAATGCAGTGCTTAGAGAATTCAAATGTAAGTCACTCTCCTACTCAAAACCACAGCAGTGTGATAGCACTAATCCGTAAACCTGTATACCAGTCCAAAGAGCGGTCCTGGAAAGTGCCGAGGCCTTTTCTTCTCTGTTCTGGGTATGTTTTGGATTTACCATTAGTCTATCTAGAAGAATTTTTGAAAAATCAAACTATTATCCTTTCTAGGATCAACCCAAATGCAATCTACACCGGAATTTTATTCAGTTTACCAGAATCAAATTGTCATGCTTTAAAAAACAGCAAGATTCTAATCCTTCCTCTGTGGTTAATAATTTATGCATCCCTAGTCGTCTTCATTCAAGATTATTAAGCACTTTCTGTATACCAGGCTCTGTTCTAGTTCTAGGGATTACAATCTGAGAAAACAAGAGTCCAAGTCTTCTCTAGATTATGGCATATAGAAAAAAGTTAATTAAATCCATATGGATAATAACAAAAGCTATGACACTATGAAGAAAAAAATAGTGTGTTGGATTAGAAAGTAGTATTTCAAGTAGACAGGGAAGGCTATTCTTAGACAGTAACATTTAAGATGATACTAAAAGGAAAAGAGAAAGCCATTAAAATGAAATTCTAATGGGGAAAAAAAATTGTTTTTCCCAAGCACTGGACATGGCTAAGTGAAGACCTCTTGCAGGAAAGAAACTGGATTAGAAGGCTACTATATCTTTATCCCATTCAGGACTTGAGAAAGCTGATTTGAGAAGAAATACTTGAAGTTACTGATTATTCCAGTAACTGGAAGGGAAAGTTACTAGAGAATGAGATAATCCAATTTGGGTTTCTAAAGGCTCCTGCATGTGGTAAACAGGAGAAGGGAGTAGTAGATAGGGCGTGATTAAAAGCTGGAAGTTCCCTTGGGAGACTGATCCCCAGGCAAGAACAAATGGAAAAATCTACTCAGGTGTAGACTGGAGATGGAAAAAAAAAAAATGCAGTTGAACTAGAGATGTATTTGGGAGTTAGAATTAAGACATATTTAGAATTTTCTTAAAAGATACCACAAGGAAGTGAACACAAAATTGGTGGATAAGTGAACACTTTTAAAGGGGAACATAGCATTAAAGAGGAAAAATTATACTTTGACGAGGAATGGTAGACATAAAGCAACATCCTAAAAGCAATGTTAAGTTGTTACATTTATAATTCACATCCCGTGTCCATCTCTGAGCATCTATGAAAACAAGAAACCAGAGCAGAAAGAGAGGACCAGCTTTAAGAATTTTTGCTCTTAAGTCATAGAGCCTAGGCCACTGAAAAATTGTAATTTATCCAATGAAAACAGTGAAGGAAAATTTAACTAAGATCATTTCTGGAGTTAGTCTGATTCAATGGGTCTGCAGTAGAGCCGGGCATAGGAAGTTTGTTTTGTGAACCCAGAGCCTGCCTCATGCTAGCCAAGTCCCTACCATTGAGCTACCTCCCCAACCCTTTTAAAAAGTTTTATTTTATTTTGAGTGTGGGTCTCCTTAAAGCACTGACCATGAACTTGGTATTTTCCAACTCATTTTCCTCAGCAGATGGGATTACAGGCCTGTACACTACGCCAGGCCAGGCATAGGTATTTTCTAAAAGCTCCTTAGAGAATTATAATGAGCAGCCAGGATTGAAAGTTCTGAATACCACATCAATAATACTATACTGTTAATGAAAGATTAGTCGAATAGGGTGAAGGAATTCTTCCCTCAAAGAATAGAGTATGCGTATCTGTTATAGATAAGTTTGAGACCACAAGAAAATAAAAGTTCATTTTCTTATGTGTAATGATTTTTTTTTTAAAAGAGAGAGACAGACGACATTGAGAGTGAGAGGGACAGTAAGAGAGAAAGGGAGAATCAGTTTTATTTAGTTTTTTCATGTGGCTTTTATTGGACACTTCATTGTGTATGTGGTGCTGGGGTTCAAACCTGCATCCTTGCACATGCCAGGCAAGGTCAGTAACCGCTGAGCCAATGCTCCAGCCCCCTGTGTAAGGATTTTTTAAGCTGGGAGAAAATGTTACTGTCATCTTAAGAACATAGACACTCATATAGACAATGCACATCTTAAAATATATTTTATTCCCATCATGAACAACATGAGAGAAGAGATTAACATCTCATGGTTGATTAAAAGTAAAACAGAAAAGGAAGAAGTGGTTGCCAGTCTTGCCTACACAAGAAGATACACGGGAAAACGAGGTTCAGGGGAAAAGTGATCAAAAGGAGTGAAGAAGGATTCTGAGTTCTGAGTTACAGAATATGCTGGCAATGGGCTTGACTGTATCACACCACTGTTGCTTTTTTTTTTTTTGAAGAGAGAGGGACAGTGAGAGAGAGAAGAGAAACAATTTCATTTAGTTTTTCATGTGGCTTTCCTTGCTCAGAGACCTCCTAGTGCACGTGGTGCTGGGGCTTGAACTCCAGAACTCCCACAGGCCACAAGCACCCTAACCGCAGAGCTACTGCTCCAGCCCCCCCCCCCCCGTTTTTTTTAACTGTTCAGTGGCACCCTTTTGGGATTTAACTCCTGAGTGTGCCCCAGAACTACCACAACAGGATCCTAAGCCAAGCAACTATTCTCCTGAAATAGAGCCCAGAAACATAATTCACTTGTGTATGGCTTGTGTATGGATGAATAATTGAATGCCACGGGGTTCCATTACCGGACCCAAAACCATTCAGTCGGTTTGTGGTCGCATTAGAATCACAAAGGTTTTACAAAGTTAGATTTTCACTAAGTCCTATTTACACCTTCTTTGCAGTCTAACTCTACCGAAAACCAAATAGAAGTATGTGTAGCGCAATTTCTAACCGCCAGGTCTGGAGAACTTGAAGTTCATCCGTGTACGGAAACTGGTAGTACGTGGACAGTGCAGCCGTAACTCGGTGCAATAAAGCCGGTCAACGGATCGCACGAGGGAAGGTGGATTTTGGTCTTAAGTGGGCGTGAAAAGGAAAGAGAACTAAACGGATCAGGGTAGGAAGGCGAACTGAAATAAACGCAGAACGCGGTCGTGGGGGTGGGGAAGGTGAAGCTGGGACTGGAGAGCAGCAGCAGCGGGGCGGGCGAGTACGCGCAGACGCCGGCCGGGCGCCCCGCGGGAAGCGCGGGAGCGCACTACAAGTCCCAGAAGTCCCTGGCTCCCAGCCCGCGCCGCGCCGCACCGCGCAACGCCCGCTGGGACCCGGCCGCTGCGGCCAAGATGTCGCAGATCAAGAAGAGAAAGCTTGAGTCGGGGGGCGGCGGCGAAGAAGGGGAGGGAACTGAGGAGGAAGATGGCGGGGAGCGGGAGGCCGCCGTGCCGCGACCCCGGAGGACTAAGCGCGAGCGGGACCAGCTGTACTACGAGTGCTACTCGGACGTGTCGGTCCACGAGGAGATGATCGCCGACCGAGTCCGCACCGATGCCTACCGCCTGGGCATCCTGCGGAACTGGGCAGCGCTGCGAGGCAAGACCGTGCTGGACGTGGGCGCAGGCACCGGCATTTTGAGCATCTTCTGCGCCCAGGCTGGGGCCCGGCGCGTGTACGCGGTGGAGGCTAGCGCCATCTGGCAACAGGCCCGGGAGGTAGTGCGGCTTAACGGGCTGGAGGACCGGGTGCACGTCCTGCCGGGGCCGGTGGAGACAGTGGAGTTGCCAGAGCAGGTGGATGCCATCGTGAGCGAGTGGATGGGTTACGGACTTCTGCACGAGTCCATGCTGAGCTCTGTGCTCCACGCGCGGGCCAAGTGGCTGAAGGAGGGCGGTATTCTCCTGCCGGCTTCCGCCGAGCTCTTCGTAGCCCCCATCAGCGACCAGATGCTGGAGTGGCGCCTAGGCTTTTGGAGCCAGGTGAAACAGCACTACGGCGTGGACATGAGCTGCCTGGAGAGCTTCGCCACACGCTGCCTCATGAGCCACTCGGAGATAGTGGTGCAGGGTCTGTCTGGCGAGGACGTGCTGGCCCGGCCACAGCGCTTTGCTCAGCTCGAGCTGGCTCGTGCGGGTCTGGAACAGGAGCTGGAGGCCGGGGTGGGCGGGCGTTTCCGCTGCAGCTGTTACGGTTCGGCGCCCATGCACGGCTTTGCCATCTGGTTCCAGGTGACCTTCCCTGGAGGAGATTCGGAGAAACCCCTGGTGCTGTCCACGTCGCCTTTTCACCCGGCCACGCACTGGAAGCAGGCGCTCCTGTACCTAAACGAGCCTGTGCAGGTGGAGCAAGACACGGACATTTCAGGAGAGATCACGCTGCTGCCCTCCCGGGATAACCCTCGTCGCCTACGTGTTCTGCTGCGTTACAAAGTAGGGGACCAGGAGGAAAAGACCAAAGACTTTGCCATGGAGGACTGAGCGTTGCTTTTTCTCCCAGCCACCTCCCCAGGCATTCTGGCCTGTTTGGGAGAAGCATAGGGAGATCGGAGGAGAAAGGGAGATCCCATGTGCAAGTAGGGGACAATGCCTCTTTTTCCCTCATGGTTCTTGGGGAGGGAGAGTGACTTCAGTCTCCGTTTGAGGAGATTCTTCTGGCAGTGTTCATTTAAAAAGCGAACTCCCTTATTGATGGGTTTTAAGCCACAAGCGTGTGGCAGCAAGCACTTGTATTTCCATTTGTTTCACGGGGGAAAAGCGGGTGAAAATGTCAGCATATGATGGGTCCATGCACAAACCAGACACCTCACACCTTAATCTAAGTCTGCATCTGGGTAAAAGGGTATAGGGCTTCAGTTAGACTCCAGAAATTTCTAGTATAACTTACTCTTTCCAAAGCCATATTTTCTGTCTTTGAATTACCCCTTTCCTCGGTGCCTGTAGGCTATGGTACTTGTTCCTCCTTGTTTTCTAAATTAACCTCACTACTGGTAATGAAGGGGAGATGAGGAAGTAGTTTAAATGGCTAACTTCATACTGCTTCTCCAGGGTGCTAAAGTTTATGAACGCTTGAATCCACTAAGTAAAATGGACTAAAGATAGTAAAAAGATGGCATTTAGGAGAAAAAATTCTATAAAACAGCGAAGCAGCATAGATTTTTTTTGAACTCTCTTTACTATTAAAACAACCAAGGAAATGTTTCATGTATATTCTATAATTATGTAGTTATGAAAGCAAATGATAAGAGGAAGTTTCTGAATCTAAACCCAGGCCTTATTCATTACTATGGGTACATTATTTAGGCTCACTAATTAAGGAAAATACTTGCCCAGCTAAAAAAGTGTACTCAATTTAAACATGGAGGGATCATCTGACTTGATCTACTTATATCTAATGAAAGTTTCTTCCCTTCTTTCCTTTAACCCTTTTATTTTTTTAAAATCAACCAAATGTGAAAATTGTGAATTTGGAGAAATGGCTTGTAATGATGTGTGGGTCATGTTATCAAATTCATCACACTGATTTTTCCTTTCTTATCTCTATGGCAAATAAAACATTGACATTCCCGTTACTTTTATAGATGAAATAAGTTTTGTGTACTGAGTTTTAATGCTTTTGCCTTTTTAATACTGTCAGTTCTTATGTGTTAGAAACCCTTCAGAACATAACTTTAGAGCAATTCAAACTACTTGAGTATGGTTTTTGGATATTAGCTTTCTGTTAATAGAAAACGAGTGTGAAAATCTTGTTCTTAAGTACTTTAACATTTATTGTAACTTGTATTTTGTGCTTTTATTTGTTGCATATTAAAGTACTTAAGTTTAATTTGCTAAAATTTGATAGTGTTAAATACTTGATCCATTGAATAAATGCATCTTCCATTTTGAAGGGAAACAAAAGCATCACCTTTACAAAATAATTGAATAGGAAGCAGTACAATTATAGTTGTCACCTTTTAATACTATATTATAAGAATGCTACCCTTATAGGAAGCAAGGTTTGGTTTAAGTTAGAGGTAAGAAAATAGCTCCTTATTTGGGAACCATCTGTATTTAAAACCAAATATTTAGAGTTTTAGTTTGTGATTTGAGTAGATTCTGGTGATTTTGCTTGTTTAAACTTGTTTTAGCAATCTCTATACTGTATGATCAAATGAAAGCATTCCTCAGAATTCCATATTCCACATGCATAATAGATTTTTCATTAGCTCAAGTACACAGAGAAATTCCAGTTAAAACTTGGGAAACTAGGACTAATAGATATTTCATAATTAAGCAAAGGAAGTTTCAAAATTGATGTTCCTCTTAAAAGAAAAATGAATTATAAAAATAGGCAGTCAAGGGACAGCATAGTACAGAGGTTAAGAGCTTGGAGTAGGGAGCCAGAAAGCCTATGTGTGCACCTAGGCTCCACCACAGTGTCCTCCAGCACTGGACCTCATACTTCCCTTCAAAGCTCTTATATGCAAAAGGGAAGTGTGAAGATACAGTGTTTAATTCAGGTAACCATATAGTGTCTGCTACATAATAAGTTCTTAGTACCTTCTCAGTATTGTAGTTACATAAAAGTCATGCATACCTGGAGTGGCTGGTTACATACAAAATTTGCTACAGAATAAATATTCCACATTTTGGTTTTTTTTTTTTTTTACAGGTATTGTGTGACAATATCAGCATGGCTATACTTGAAGAGGAGTGTGTGACCCTGGACACCAAATGATCCAAAGGAAAGCCAAGACCTTTGGAGTGAGGACACTTCCAGAAGGATGCAAGTCTCACATGTGTAAACATCCAGGCATTACCCTCGCTTGCTGTGAGGACTGGAACTGACGGCTGGGGGCCATTAGGGCCTCAGGCAGAAACTACTGGGCCCAAAGAAAAACATGATACAATTATACGTGATTCCCTCAAGCAACTTGCAGTTACTTAGCCCTGTAAAATTTACCAAATATTTTCATTAATTCATTGGACCAATGAACATTTTATTGAGTTTGTGAAATAAGTCATGTGACAAGCATCTAGGTTACAAACCAACAACAAATTCTGCCTTCAGATACATTCTTTCATACGATGGCTACTAAGTATAATAAACAATGGGCTAAGGATTAGGTTGGTCTTGGTGGACAGATAATTATCTTCCTTTCTTGTAATAGGGAAAAAGATTTACACAGATGCTGAAGGACTTGCTTAAGGTTGTCTGATTCTTGACAGTTGAAACTAAGATCTTTTTTCCTAACCCCAAACAAAAATTCACTTTCATTTTATTAACCCTGCATGCTTCAATGAAAAACAGAAAAATACATAACTCATAAATAGGTAACAACTGTCTTCATCCAAGGGAAAAGTCCTTAGCCCTAGGAAGTCTCACTGGAGATCTCTTAGGACTTGAACGCCATCTTTAAGAATAGAATCTCAAGGTTGACAACTAGGCTGTCATGAAACACCCCCAATGCCCATTTCCTTATCAGCTAATCAGATATGACACTTTGATTCTGAGGCCCCCAGGAAACAGAATCCTCAAAACTGTCGAGTCGTATATCCTTGGTCCTTGGTACTAAAGAGCAAAGAGGGACCAGATGAATCTAGAAGTGACATGAAAATGGGCCTGAGTTCAAGAAGGTGAATGTGAAAAGCACTTATAGCAAACAACTGTCTCAACACTTTGCTTACGGCCAGCCCTGTTGTTAATCTTCAGTCTTCACGCTACCCAGTGTGGTGGAGTAATGGATCTCAGGGAGCACTTAGTAACAAAGAGGTCCCGCTTGCATATGTGCATCTTTTGATGCACTGATTCATTTACTGATCAATAAACCAACAGTGTAACAAGGTCTGTGATAACTAAATCCTACTCAAGTACAATACAATAGGGAGCAGACAATTATCTTCATCAATACTTTGCATGCATTTTTTGAGCCTGTAAGGTTTCATTCAACTAAATCTTCCCTCTGTTGAAGCAAGGTTAAAAAGGCAGCAAAAGTATTAGTTATTGATAATCAAATATGAATAATGTATAATAGGCGATGGATAATGTTACATAATATATGATAGATAATGAATTCCTCAGGAAAAATCTCTGATTAGTTTTAGAAATAATATCCTCAAATAACTGTTTTGTGAAAGGCACAGCATGTTGGATGGGTGGCCCTTGGCTACTGGAAAGCTGAGCCAGCTGAGCCTCACTTGTTTTGTTTTGCTTTTTTAATCTTTGTATCTGACTCCATTTCCATACTCCAATTCTTTTTTCCTGATTTTTCCTCTCACACTTGTAATTAAATAATATACATTTTGTTGCTATTTGTATAACCTTACTCTCGTCTAACTCTTTTTGACATTTAAATGCTTTCCTACTTTCTGGAATATTTGTGGGAGACCTGAGGAGTAAGGAGGGTAGAAAAAAGCCCAGAGGACTCATGTATCCTCCTTAATTTTTTTTACAAAATGTGGTTGTCCCTGATTTTTCATGGATAGCTGATTTGATCCCATATTTGTAGCCAACTTTATAGAACTTAACATTTTGTATAATCAAGATTTCTGAGCATATGAAAACTCAGACAATCTTGAGAAAACTGAATAAAGCTCTAAACCTAGAACAAGTCTTGATTAAATCTTAAACACACTAGTAAGGAGAATTACAGGTTTCTAAACCTTTTTCAAAAATGTCAAAATAGTTACAGTGATCATAAGGAGGGATATGGTATAATTAGGCTATGTCAAAATATTGTACATACTTGAGGGAAAAGACATTTGAAACAGTCTTGGACCTGATTAAATATTAAGAGGATTTTAAATAAAAATTAGGACATTACCAGTATAATATTGAAATTGAGCTCCTTTTGAATCTTTGATAATCAAATTCATCGTTACTGATAATAGTAGTAGGGGAAGACTGGCAAAAATTTCAGTTGATTGAGCAGCTTTAAAATCTGTAACAGACATGTATGATACAGAGAGCTGTGAGATTTTCCGCCTGCCCTCTCCAAGAACAAGAAAAGAAAGAACAAAAAGAAAGAAGGCTCTATGCTTTTTAAAAAAAATACTTAACAGGCACTCCTGTAATGTTGTGGGGATATGTTGGTGAAACACCTTCACACTCTGCAAAATTTTTCACTTAAAAAAAAAAAAACCTGATGGAAAACAGGATGGGTGGACCATCAAAACCTATATAGCTTTGTAACTAAGTACTAACAAAACAGTACTAATTCTAATAAAAATAGTAGCAGTTAATGAACAATAAACTCTACAGTAAATGTCCGTAAAGACAGCTTGTTGGAAGGAAATAAAGAAGAACTTTAGAAACAAAATCCACAAAGAAGGGGAAAGGCTTAATAAGCATCTCTAAGATAAAGAGAATAAGCCAGAGCCTCGAAGAAGAGTCTAGCAAGCAGTACATTCCTGTCTGTCCTGCTGTATTGAACTGCCCAGGTGCACTGTGTGTTAGGGCAGTTACCTGGGGTTGCTAAATAGTAATGATTGCAGTGATCACATGTGAATCAGCTGACCTCCATACCTGCTGGCATTATTTCCCTACTTACCAGTTGAATTTGAGTACATTTAATTTTTAGAAACATTCATTGAAGTAGGACGTTCTGTCGTTTGTTCAATTTCCAAAAATTAAAGTGATTTAAAATGCCATCAGATTCATAGATCTCTTCAGTGCAAATTTTGAAGGGAAGTAGAATGGAAAGTTGCACATGTCTATAACTATACTTAAGTATAAATTTATAACTATGCATAAGTATAAGTTTATATATTTTATAACTTTGATCACAGAAAACCATAATAGGAAGGGATGGATACAAATTCTGACCTATGTAGAATGGAAGGAAAATAGTCTTGAGTATAGCTACCTGAGTTCAGATGGTGGGTAGATGGAAGTGGCTACAATAGCCATTTTTCCAAAGTCGCTGGACAGCATAAAACATCTTGGGACAACCAGGCAAGACTTGTAATCTTAGCACCTTGGGAGGCTGAGACAGGAGGATCACAAGTTTGAGGTCAGCCTCAGCAACTTAGACCTGAGCAATTTAATATCCTGTCTCAAAAACCAAACCAAACAAAACAAAAAGGTGGGGCAGGGAGATACTGGGGATGTGGCTCAGTGGTTAAGCAACCCTGGGTTCAATTCACCAGCACAAAAAAATAAATAAATAAATAAAATAAAAAATAAAAAAAAAAACTGAGGCCATAGAAACCTGAATTTAGTGAGAGAAACAAATAAATGATTAGGATTACCATGTGTATATTCCTCTTGTACCAGTTTCCTTAGGGTAAGTTTTATTTGTTATTTTTTTTCCTAAAATTATGAGCATATAAAAAACTGAATATTGTAATTTATGACAAACCACTGCTTATTTGTTTTGTTTTATACTAGGAATTGAACCAGAGGTGCTTTACCACTGAACTATATTCACAGTCCTTTTATTTTTTTATTTTGAACAGGGTTTCACTAAAGTTGCTGAGATTGGCCTCGAAGCCATCCTCCTGTCTCAACCTCCCTGGTTAGCAGGATTGCAGGCATGTACCACTGAGCCTGGCAACTACTGCTTATGTTGATGTTTGACATTGTCTTAAATCTCTATTTTAAGCTTAATTCCTAAACGTATTTTAGGACTTATATATACAAGAATTATCCAATCCTCTCAAAGTTGTGAACAAAATCTCCCAACCCTCATTTATTTCAAGCTAAGTGCCATTTAGTAATGGCTGGTGCAGAGTGATATGAGTATTAGATATTTTTAAATAAACACTTGCAGCTTATGCTCTTTTTAAAATTATTGTACATCACTTATTTCATATATCATGATAATTATATACTATTGTTATAAAATTATTATAAGAAAATAGTGTTGACCTTAAGTTATATATGATGATGGAGAAAAGATTAAAATCCATAAATGTTAATTGTTTTATTTTACGCATTCATTAGTATAAGAATTTTCACCAGGAAGTAGCAAATTTCTTTTTTTTTAATTTCTTTCTTTCTTTTTTTTCTTTTTTTTGCAGTACAGGATATTGAACCCAGGGCGTTATGCATGCCAGGCAAGCATTCTACCAGTGAACCGTATCCCCAGCCCAAAAACTGCTTGTTTTAATATGCACTTTTTATTCTACCATCATTTATCATTTGGGAGAATTATAAAAATAAATTTTTAAATGGTTAAGCATGCACAGTAAAAGAATTAAAAAGAAAGGATTTGGGAAATCCAAAGATTAAATATATAGTCCCTGAATAATTGAGAATTTTTTCTAGTAGATTAGGGGAAAACAAGGAGAGAATGACAGCAATTACAACAAAGGGATTTTAACACAAAATGACATTAGAAACCACCAGGAAATGTGCTGTTTATAATAAATAGAATTAAATATTAGCAAGCTTTGATTAAAACCTCAACCAAGGGGATTTTATAGAGCCGAGGCATCATTATAAGACAGGGGCACATATGAATTAATTTCATCATATTGAGTCCGAAATATATTAAAATTTCAGAATGAAAAACCTATGCAGATAGGAAGTAGTGCAATTGAGATACTCTAAACAATCAACACAAAACAAGATCAATAAAGGATGTGGTCATCGTACCACCCCATAAATAGTGATGTTAAGATATTAAAATGATGTATTATTCAGTGACAAAATATGTGATACGGTTGTTAAGAGGCTACAGTTTTTCATTTTTGATCCATTATATCTGATTTATTTTACATCAGACAATAATACATTCATGGAAATATATTGTGAAAATAGTGTATGTTGAAAGTTTATACCATTTATAAAGTTTATACCATTTATAAAGTTTATACCAAATGGTATACCATTACCACTCAACATGTAGAATGTTTTTATGTAAACGGTATATTATATCGAACCACGCAACTTTCCATTAAATATCAATGACATTAACTTTTTTTACTTCACATGAGTTACATATGATATAATAATTTTCCGTAGAGAATGGCTTTCATCCTAGGGAAGATTCCAAGTTTGTTGTAAACTTTCATGTAAGGAAATGCCTCCTTGTCAAACATGCCCCAGCCAGAAAAGGGTAAGCAGTCATGATACATAAGTATCTTTGTTAATTTTTAAATCATTAGTGAGTGGTTCCTATTGCCAGATGTACTTTAGGTACATTATTTATTCTTAAAATAGTTCTTATCTTTGGTTTGGCAAATTGCCGAAGGCTACACAGTAAGTGGTAGAGCCTGGGACTCACCCTTCAAAATTTGAGCACCTAATCTTCTGTACTATATACGTCCAATCCATGACACTGGTTCCTCAGAGTTAAAACGACATAGATTGGCACTAAAAATAGACCGGATATTGTCTTTGATTAGGATCCCCAGGAACTGATCCTGAAATAAACCAGTATGCATATCCACACGCAGACACACACTCGCATGCGCACACTTTTTAGAAATGCTTGAAACAAACCCAGAAAACATCTATTGGAAAATGTGACTCAATTTTTGAAAAATATGGTGACGTCGTCTCAATAAACGTTATGTCATTCCCTCGCTTTTCTTTGCTCATGCTGCCACCCCCTGCCTGTCTAGAATGTCCATCTGCTCTCCTTCCCTTCCTATGTCCTGTTTGAGTCTGCTTAGATATGACCTCTCATCTTAAGCTTTCCTCATGGGTCTGTTGAAAGGATTCCCATCACAGTCTCACACTCCGCTTCATGTGCTCTAGTCTTTGGACCTTGCCTATGTCTGATTTCATTTAGTTTTATTATCCTTGCAAGGAAAGGCACATTTCCTATTCATTTTTGCATCTCCCATTTTCCCTAGTATGTGGTACTTGTTTTTATTCTGTTAACATATTCTGTGATTCTTTCTGTTCCTCACAAAGAGAATATTTTTTTGTAAGTTTAGTCAGATTTTCTGGCTGAGTGAATCAGTTTTCTGTCACTGTAACAGATACCTAAGATAATCAACTTATAAACAGAAAAGGTTTATTTTGGCTCACAGTTGAGGTTTCAGTTCACGACCAGTTGGCCCTGTTGCTTTGGAGGTGGCGCATCATCATGGCAATATGTGTGAAGCAAAACTGCTCATCTCATGTACAAAAGCACAAAAGAGAAAGCAGAATGTGTTGTAATCCCACTATCTCCTTCAGGAGCATGCCCCTAATGACCTCGCTCTGGGGAGCAAGCCTTTACCACGAGGACCTTTAAGGGACACTCAAGAGGCAAACCATAGCACTGGCTTAGCTGAATTTGCTAAAAACCCTATGAGAACATGGCATCCACATATTAATAAACTCTATTAATAAAAGGAAATCAATTATTGTCTCCTAAGCTGAGGGTGGTATTTTTTAATTGAATGATAGCTTTGAGACTGAGTTCTGCCTGGAAAAATAATAGATATGTAACTATAAAAGAAAATTGAACATGTTATTATTCCTCAGAAAAACCTTAACCAATTTATTGCAAGTTTTATTGGGAAGAAATTCATCCAAAACTGCAATGCATATGCCAAGTTTTGGTATGATGTGTTAAAATTGCTTCAGCATAAGGTCTATGGTTCATCATATCTAATCTATACATAGGAAGTATGACATTAGTATAAAGTGTAATTATTTTCAGAAACTTTAAAATAAAGTGTTTTTAATTAAACATTTGTCTCACAATATATTACCTAAAAGACACTTTATTTCAGAAAAATTAGGCAATATTTTAACTTGATCTTGACAAAAATGCATTAAATCTATTTTAAAAATGTTTTATTACTTGCAAGTTTCAGCCTGATGTAATTTTAAAATAGCCAAGTTATAAACTCCTGAAAATTGGAGTTTATAATGGAAATACTGACAGACCCTTAACTTTCAGAAGAACGAATGTGTTGTTGTAATAACATTTGCTGGTGCTGCCTCAGTCAGTGTAGCAACATGACCAGGGTGCTAGATGTGGTATTTCAAATATAAAACTGGTTGAATACTCTGAAATATTTTCCTATCTTTCTAAATTTATAGAAAACTCATTTCTTATTTTGGAAACTCCGTTTCTCTCAGAGTTATTATAAAGAACAAGTATGCATATCCTTTCTTCCCCTTTCCATAGTATGTGTCTCAGTAGTCCCATCCTCTCTCGTGGCTGCTTTTTCCCCAGACTTTCCTGCCTAGATATAGGGTCCTTCCATCACCTCGTCATTCAATCCATAAAGCTACATCTCAGACTTAACTCTTCACATTTCTTCTTTCTTCATATCCGAGCCATTGCAAACACTGAGGGTTTTACTGCCAAAACACATTTTGAAATCATTTATGCCCCTTTGTCATTAGTACCATCACCTTAGGCTATACCACCACAACGTCTGGCCAAACCAGCCTCCATAATCACCTGGATTATCTACTATATCTTTCCAATGGACTTAAAATAAAATCCAGACTTCAGACTGTAATCTGTGTGATCGTATGCTTTCTGGCCTCGTCCCCATTTTCCCTCCCCACAAACCTCATCTAGTTCTATTCCCTGCATAGACACTAAAACCACACTGGCCTCCTGGAAGCCTCTTTGGGCTTCCACATATCTCTTGGCTTAGAACACTCTTGGCCTATGTCATTTCTGCAGAGACTCAGTCCTATCCTCTCAAGTGTGCGCACTCCTCCATGACTGCTGCATCAGTTTACCCTGTTTAATTCATATCATTCTATTTGTTTCCTTTCCTCCAAAAGTTTAAACTTCACAAGGAGAGTAACTGTGTTTTTCCTCACAATTCACTTCTATTGTTTAGCAATTGTTCAATGAATGTTGGCTGATTATAAGGGTGCTTACATGACATAATGAATACTACTAGTTAACATTTGTTGAGTATTTGCTATGTTCCAGGAACCACTGTGTGTGATTTATAGTTCAAATCTTTAATCCTTACCAAAATCTGATGAGATAGATACTGTTATTAATTCTATTATATGCCTCAGTTTGCAGGTAAGGAAACTGAGGCACAAATGGTGGGTAATAGTTTATTCAGCTTATGGTTCTGGAAGCCAAAGAGCATGGTGCCAGAATCTGCTCAGCTGTGGTGAGGGTGTCCTGGTTACGTCACATGTTAGATGGCATCATGACGTGAGTGTGCGTAAGAGGGAGAGATCGCATGAGGAAACAGGATGCAAGAGGCTGGGGAAGGATCAGTATTACTCTTTTTGCCACAACTACCTTTCATGGAATTTAATCCGCTTTGTGAGAACAGCAATAATCCCCTCCAAAATGTAAGCTCCTAAAATCTAACTTTCCTCTGTTGGGCCCTACCTTTATACGATAACATTTCCTCAACCCTACCACCCTGAAAACCAAGCTCCCAGCAAGTGAATCTTAAGAACATACTGTGGCCATACCTATACCATAGCATCAACAGATAGTCATATTTTTCTTTAAATATTTATTGCGTACTTGCTGGTGGGAGGACAGAAGAGATACGATAATAAACAAATCAGACAAGCCCCCTCCCCCTTGTACAGCTTATATTTTTGTGGGTGAATTATACAACAAGATAGGTAGAAAGGAAGGAGAGAAAAATGATAGGGAGGGAAGAGAGAGGCAAGAAGATGAACATGTCTTGTAATAAGTTCCTTGAACAGAATTATAGAGATAAGGGATCTTATAATTAGAAGAGGCAAATTTAGATCTGGTAGTCTGAGAAATCCTCTTGGCAGAGGCAACATTTGAACTGAAATTGTAAGAAAGAAAAAAATCCAAATATTCAAGAATCTAGTGGAAGAGCATTTCATACAAATGGAAGAGCAAGAGCGAAATAGAGACTGGCATTTTCCAGAAACTGACTAAAGGCTAACATAGAGAATAGTGGAAGGTAATAGGCTTGGAAAAATGGGGAAATTATATGGGGCTTATAAGCAAATGGTATGGAATTTAGATTTTATTGTAGAGCAAAAGTAAACCATGAAAAATTTTTAATGTAGGAGTGTAATAATATGATTTATATTTTCTCCCCCAAAGAGCAACCTATACTTAATGTGAATAATGGATTAGAAATGGGTAACAATAAAAGCAAGGAGACAAGCTAAGAAGCTGACACATGGATAATAGTCAAACTCCCAGAAGCAGAGACCTGAATAATGGTAACTTTGGTCTGAGGGGAGGCAGAATTAGGGAGTGTTGATCAAAGGATACATAGCTTTGCTTTAAAAAACAGAGAGAGAGAGAGAGAGAGAGAGAGAGGAACAGTGAAAGAGAAAGAGAGAATTGATTTTATTTAGTTTTTCACATGGCTTTTGTTGCTCCCAGACTTTATTGTGTATGTAGTGCTGGGGTCTGAACTCACTTACTTGCGCATGCCCGGCAAGCACCGTAACCGCCAGCTCCAGCCCCACATAGCTTCACTTTTGAGAGATGAATAAATCCCAGAGACTTACTATACAACATAGTACTATATTGTACACTTAAAATTCTGTTAAGAGGATAGATCGTATGTTAAATTTTTTTCTCAAAAAAAATGGAGGGAAGATATTTCAAGAGGTGATGATTAAGTTTAGGGCATTGAATGTGGTGATTGCGTCACAATTGTATCTCATCTTCAAGTGCACTAAATGTGTGTGTTATATATGTACAGCTATTTTGAATGTCAATCATATTTCAGTTTTTAAAAGAAGCTATTGAATGGACTGAAACAAGCCAAATGCATAAAATACATTAAGTTTATTATAAATATTTTAAAACATACTTACACACAGATTGATCATTATTGCAAGTTGCTAGAGCACTGCCTCATTTTTTTGAAACTGATAAAGGAGATAAAATGGAATTTGTTTTGCCTTTTCTTTACAATATTCATTTCAGGGTAATTAATCATTGGCAAGGGAAAATTTATAGAATTGTAGCCAAAAAAAAAAAGTTAGCAAAGAAGGAATTAGAATATCACCATTTTGTAACAGATAACAGGTTTGTGTAATGATTATCAGTAGTCGCTAAAACCAGGAAAGGAGGAGTTAGTGGAAGATTTCATAGTAAAGGAATCAGGATGATGTGCCGTATACTCAGAATCTGTCAATTTAGCCAGATGAAGAGTTGGAAAACCAGTTACTGCCTGTCTCAAATATGGTTGCAACAGAAAGAATATACAATATAGCCCATGAAATATTCTTGCCCAAAATATTGAATATAAATCTGATTAATCCTCTAAATTATGGGAAGTAAAGGTAATGGAATGAATACGTTAAACATCATCATGATATACCAATCTGCCACATCTGGAGTGGGAAAATTCCACAGAAAAACAATGATTCAATTTCTCCAACAAATCAATGACACACAACAGATGATAGTGATGGGAGGGAGTTTTAGAATAAAGTAGGCATTAGAAATATAATAATTAAATACAATAACGGGGCCTAGTTAGGTAGATTCAAACAAATCACTTTTTAAAACTCATATTTGAGGTAATCAAGAAGATTTAAAAGAGGATTATATAAAAATAATAAATTATTAATTTTCATCTGTGAAAATTACAATTGGATTATTTGAAAAAAGGGAAAAAGGATTCTTATTAGAGGTACATAGAGAAGTATCTGTGGGTCAAATGACACATATGGGATTTTCTTTAAAATACTTAAGGAGAGAAAAGAAGGAAAAGGAGAAGAAAAATCAAGTTAATACTGATAACTGTGATAGCTGGATTATGTACTTGTGGGGCTCATTGTGTACTGTATTCTGTATCTCATGTGTACTTGAAAATTCCCTAGGAAATTATTTTCAAAAAGCTATTTAAGTCCTCCAGGAGAAAATTATAATGATTTGGACAAAGGTGGTCACAGTAGAAAGGAAGAGAAATATTTGTAGGAGTTGTTAAGGAGTCGGGGGAGGTAGTAAAGGAAAGAAAAGGAGAATCAGTGGTGATCCATTGTTTTTTCATTTGAGCAACTGAGTAGGTAAGGAGGCATTTACTGAGTTAGTTTAGACTTCAGAGAATAGATTGGAGAATGGATTAAAAACACATTTTCAAATATCATGGCCTGTATTCATTTTTCTGTTGATAATAGCTCAAAACAGCAGTTAATCCTGCAGTTCTAAAGGTTACAAGTCCAAAGTCAGCCTTACTAGGTGAGGTCAGAGTGTCAGCAGGGCCACTCTTTCTGAGGCTCTAAGGGAGAATCTAGAGGTTGTCCCCATGCCTCCACTGGTGGCTTCACAGCATAATCCTCTTTTCTCTCTACTTCCATGGTCACGTCATTGTCTCTGACTGCCTCTCTTACTTCCCTCTTAAAAGCATTTTTGTGATTACATTGGGCTTGCCAGACTAATCTGGGATAATCTCCCCATCTCAATATCCTTAACTTAATCACACCTGCAATGTCTCTTCTGTCATTCACAAAATCTGAGGATTAAGGCATAGACGTCTTTAGGGGAGACATTATTTACCCTGTCCTAAGGCCTAAAGTTTGGAAAGCATATTAGACATGCTACAGAAAACCAAGAAGATAGTTGGATTGTGAGGCTAGGAAGAGTGACCTAAGAAGCTGCCTCTGGGAGCCATAAGCATAGAGATATAGCTTAAAACCAATTAATGGGTGGCCAGGAGAAATTCCAAACTTAGAGGGTGGTCATCCCAAGTAACTTGAACGCAAAGAGTTTGGAAACATATGCAAGTGCCATGCCTGGAAAACCAAGAGATGAGGCCGTTCATGGAGAGTGGAGAACTATGCTGAATGTGGCTGAGGTTAAGCAAGACAAGAGGTATTCACTGTGTTTGGCATCGTAAAGTAATTTTAGCAAGAACAGTTCCTTCCTAATTGAGATAGGTCAAAGACTCGATAAGGAAGGCGGTACATTTGGAAAATGTTACCCTGAAGATTAATGACTAAATTTGAAGGCCAGCAAAAGATTTGGGTCAAGGAAGATGTGTCTTCTTTTCTCAAGAGACGAGGTAAGAAAATATGCTTGTTTGCTGATAGAAATGATTTAGCAGAAAGAGAAAAATTGATAATGAAAGAAAAAGGAATGACAGAAGGAAGACCTTGACAAGAGAAGAAAGGAGTTCTTCAGCACAAAAAGAAGGCTTGGATAGGAATCCTGTACTTCCTGTGAATAAAGGAGGAAAGGGAGGAAAGTTGGACGAAAGTGAAGATTGGAAGGTCAGTTTGTGAAGAAATCAGAAAGAGCGACCCCTTTGATAGCTCCATTTTTCTTAGTGGTGAGAGTTGAAAGCCTCAACACTGAAAGAGTCAATTGGTAAGGGAAGGCTTGAGAACTGACTGTTCCACTGAAGACACTGTATAACCTCCTTCAAAGGCCTATTTGCCACATGTGTGCACATGTGCACGTGCACACGCGCACACACACACACAGAACAAGTTGGAGGGTGGTAGGAAGAACCTTCCTCGTATGGATTTGAGAGAACAGTTTTATGATCCCATATTTATAAACAAATGATTTGGGGTGATGACTGAATTATGGGCAGCTGTAAGGAGCTAATTGATTAGGAAAGAGCACTTCCTTCCTGGTGGGCCAACAGGCATTTTGTTGACTGCTTAGAATTCACCCTGCAGAAAGGATTTAAATATTCATCTTTTAATGAACTGTTAAGTAGGCTTACAAGTATGTTAAAGCATAGACTCTCTGTAGCTCTAGAGTGAGCACTTGACCCTAAGCGTTGCCACCAGTTAGCACCCCAGAGCCCAAGAAAACTGTTGCTTTGCCTCAATTAGAACACAGCAGTCCTCTCAGCAGTCTTGTTTCCCAGGCAGGACAATATGTTGCCCATCCTCCCCATAAGTAGATGTCATCCTCACCTCGGAAATCTCAAGACTCTCTCCATTAAAATTCTTCTTTGCCAGGGCTGGAGCGGTGGCTCAGCGGTTAAGGTGCTTGCCTGGTATGCTCCAGTATGCGAGTTCAGACCCCAGCACCACTACACAACAAAGTCTCAGAGCAAGGAAAAACACATGAAAATCTAAATAAAACATTGTTTCTCTCTTTCTCTCTGTCCCTCTCTCTTAAAAAAAAAACAAAAAACAACTCTTCTTTGCAGATACAGACAGCAGAAGGGCAAAAACGTATTATTTCAAGACTAAAATTCTTGATTCCAATCCTGAGATTTATAACTCAGGATTGTGTGTGCCAGCATGAGCTAGTGTGGGTAAGTTCGATTTCAAGGAGGACAAACCTTTGGGAGTATCTTTCAATGATGGAGCCCAAACAACAGAACTTCAGTTTATCCTAGAAGGGATAGTCTCAATCTATTCCTTTTTAAAGGAGTGAGGTATAAATACTTATCTTGGAAAAAGAAAATGACTTTACTGGGAAAGTACAATACAATTGATAGTTAAAATACAATTAGGTTGCTGTTTTTCAAGAAATATTTTGATTACTTTGATTAGAGTCACAGAAAGAATCTGGGCTCTTGATTTAATCCAGGAAATAACTTGATACAATAGTATTAGTAAACTATCCCCTAAGGCATAGAGAAGATTATTTCTAGAAGTGATTAATATCATCAATGACAGGTTAATTTTTACTGATTTTGTTTAATTGGATAACACCTGATTGTATCTCTTAATTCTCACAGTTCTCTACTGTGGTTGCCTGTACACCAGAAAAACAACGTTAATATTTTGCTTCTGAATAATGCAAAACTCTTTTACGGATTTTTAAAAAATTTATTCTTACAACCTTTCTATTAGAAGGAACAAAGTTTATTATTTCCATTTTTTTTGAAAAGCAGAAATTAAAGCACTGACATTAAAAGTACTATACCCAAATCTATCATGTTCCTTTGACTTACAGTTTAATTTTTATGCTGCAGTTTTTAATTTAATTTTTATGCTACAAAATTTATATTGTAAACATGAAACTGCAAACTAAATGAAATATATAGGAGATCATTGAAATTAAGTTCCATTTCTACCAACCGTTTCTCCTGAATTCACTTCCTGTAAGACTGAACCCAATTCAGCCATCACAGAGTGAAAATATATTATGTGTGAGGCATTTAGAATTTTTTTTATAAACAGAGAGGGACAGTAGGAGAGAGAGAGAAAGAGAGAGGAGTCACCTTTATTTAGGTTTTCATGTGGCTTTCATTGATCTGACACTTTGTTGTGTACATTGTGCTGGGGTTCAAACTCACAGACATGTGTGGGCAAGGCAAGTGCCATAACCGTTGAGCCACAACTCCAGCCCAAAGACATTTAGAAATTTTTAAGAAGATAAAAATACCAATTAGTGATGCTTCATAATAGAAGTTCTAAAAAATAAGTTTCATTCAGGTCATTATTTTTATTAAAAACAACAGGTCACTGACTGTATTGATGCTCTTAGACTTACCAGTTTTTGTTGCTGTTCCTGTTGATGTTGGTGTTTTGCTAGTGATAATGATGAATTTCTAATTTACTTATTTTCAGTATCATGAATGGAATTATTTAAATTTCCCATCCAATGCAGGCAAACAAAACAAAAACATAAATGACTTAAACTAGTTGTTTCATATTTGACCTAAATTGGGTAATCAGCAATCATCACCAACTCAGTGGGGGATCTCTCTCTTAAGCCACTTGCCAGTGCTGGTCCTGTTTAGATGTGTTCAAATAATAGTGGTTAATTGAAGACTGAGACTTATCCTAGTTTGGTATGTCCCTAATTATTTAATAGAATTTCTTAGATGTACTGGGTACTTAAGAAATATTAGAAGTTATTTAATTCTAGAACTTCTGAATTGAATAAGAATTATTTCTGAGGAAAGAGTTTTGATGATCTAGTGGGCAATCAAGCCACTAAAAACACAAAACACAGGAAGTAATTTTCTGCATAGGATAATAGAACAGAAAGAAAGAAGAACAAAAGAAAGGGATGAAGGGAGGAAGGGAGGGAAGAAGAATAGAAAGCAGGAAGGGAGGAAGGAAGGAAGGAAGGAAGGAAGGAGTCGCTTTGAGAGGCAGCAGGCTTGCAACAAGAAAACTTTCACTCTTTGAGATACTTTTTTCATTGATTTGATGGAGCTCTTAATTAGAAATATTTACCCTTTGTCATGTATGTTGAGAAATATTTTAAACACTTTATTATTTGTTATCCCTCTTTACTGTGGAGTTCCGCAGTTAACACTTTAAAGTTTTATGTCACCAAGATGATCAAAACTATCCTCAAGGCGGGGCTGCAGACATGGCACGGGGGTTACAGTGCTTGCCTGGCATGTACAAGGACAAGAGTTCAAACCCCAGCACCACATACACAGGAAAGTGTTGGAGCAACAAAACTCACATGAAAAATTAAATAAAATTGATTCTCTCTTTCTCTCACTGTCCTTCTCTCTTTAAAAAAAAAAAAAAAATTGTCCTCAAAAATTTCTACTTGTGGTGAACTAAAAATTGCCAAAAGTCTTTCATAGCTTCTTTCGTCAAGAGGTGGAGTTTACTTTCCCAGTCCTTAAAACTGATAGATCTTATGACATGCTGTGACTAAAAGAATGAAGCAGAAATAAATAATTACATGTTTTTTGTTGTTGTTGTTGTTTTGTTTTTTACTATGTGCAAATTTGAGCAAGGCCTCAAAATCCTCACAGCTACTGCTCTTGCCTCTTTGAAATCCTGAGGTCACTAAACTTGGAAAGTGCCCAGTTCAGCCACCTTGGAGGTGAAATGTCAGCCATTTTCCCGCCTTTTGACCTGCAATCAGATCACAGTCCTGTGAATGTGTTGCAAAAGGACCACCCAGACAATCCAGTCATTAGAAATGAGAAATGATTATTTAAATCCACTGCATGTGGTTTACCATGTAGAATAGATCATTGATACAGTGAGAGTTCACAGTTATTTACCATTATAAAAACATTTACCTAGATATTTTAGCATATTTATGATTGTTTTTCTCATTTATATACTACTTTTGTTACGAGGTAGAATTCCATCATAATTTCATTTTCCAAATAGTTATACAGTGTTCCCAAATCAAATATGGAATACCTTATATTGACTTCACCTATTTTAATGCCATCTCTATCATACCTGAATTCTCCAAATTTGGATCAATTTGATAACTCTTAAAATATTTTACCAGTTTATTTAATTATTTTTGGTCAAGCATCATACTTATAATGAATGCAGCTTTAAAATATATTTTAACACACCTGAGCATTCACTGTGGCTAATCTGGGAGCCTTTTGTTCCCTCTTAATCTAATATAGAGTGTTCAAATTAACGTCCCCTGTACTTCATTTGTCTCAATGATATGTCAGCTTACAAACATTTCTTTTTAAATTAAAATAGTTAAGAATTAGAAGATTTGACTTAAATATGGAATTTTTATTTCTCTTAGAAGCCTAGATTATTTGGCAATACTAGCCTAGAATTCCTCATGCCAGTGATCAAGTGGAGCTGAACAGCAGGCATTTCTATCTCTAAGCCAGACCACTTTTATAAGCAATGGACCACATTTCCAACAGTTAGCTGACATTTCCTTTCCCATAGAAATTGCTTTTCTGGTATTTGCTAAAAGTCTGAGGACAACCTATTTTTTTCCTTTTTTTGGCAGGTAACGTGCTTATTTTCCATGAATGTTTGGAGGAATGTTCCTTTGAAGAGCAAACACATTGAGCCAAATTCCATGACATACAACCTTTAAAGAAAAAATTTCTTTATCCTCTATTTTGGTCCCCACTTCCTGACCTCTTTCCAAATGGGAAATGTTATTGAGGATTTTCCAGACCTACTTCACTTGCTTCCTAAAATATTGAGTTATTCTCTTTAGAAAAAAAATATTTAATGTAAACTGTCGTGTTTTCTTTCAATTTTGTTCAATACGTGCTATTCCTAAAAGATATTCCATAAAGTTTGTGGTATAAGTATGAAACTGTTCCCTAGTTTCACATTTGTTGACTGTTGTTATGGTAGTAGACTTTAGGAAGAGCTGAGTTTGTACATCTTTCCTGGGAATGTTCTCACCTAATGTTTGATATGCTGGTATTAATATATGTGTGGTTCATGAAATACCTTAACAGAGCTCTATGATAAAAAGGCTTTCCGATACCCTTCAAGGATAAGGTATACACCACCTGTTGGCATTTAATGATTACAAAGGGAAATTTGCGGTTTATTGATGGAGTTGCCACATGAACATTTGGCTAGTGTTCATTGTTATTAAGCTTAGGTACATTATCCCTTTCAATCTCTCTTAACCTATAAATCAGCAAATAGGGCATTTTTCATCTTGTACTCACTCTGAATATTCTGAGATCGCTCTTAAAAATTATTCTTCAAATAGGTCAGGTGACTTTTCTAAGATAATTCTAAGATAATTTTGCAAAATGATTATATTTATAAAAGTATGCTGTGTGGCATATTTGGATTATTGGAAAGGAAGATCCATCCTTGGGTGAGCCATCTGTTTGTTTACTGTTAGTGTGAACTGACTGGAACCATAGCTATTTTAAACCAGCATTACCACAACATATTACAGGAAGTGCATATGCTGGAAAACAAAACTGGCCAGTAAGACATATTGATGAATAGTTATTGACAGCTTTTATTCAGGCATGCATTTTCAGAAACTAGCTCATATTTTTGCAACAGGCGTTCTTATCACAAGACTGCATAGATCTTAGTACGTACGTAGTACAAGCTCAGGAAAAAAAAACCAAACTGAATACTTAGGTGTTGTTCACTGTTCACTGTAACATCTGGAACAATTAGTCCATAATTTATTACAAACATTTTGAAAGGGGATTCATACTTCTGTGAAAAGCTTTTACTTATATTTTTATACTGTTATTTGTTGAAATGCTTACTTTATATTATTGGCTTTGTTTTTTCTAAAAGAATAGAGGAAAGTATTTTATTCATTCTAGAAATATTTAATAACTATATTCTTCTACCTTTATTTTTTTGGTCATTTTTAATTTAAGAAGTGAGTACCTCCAAAAATAACAGAATATTTGCAGACTACATAAAATTTTTCTCTTAGCAGAAATGTCTTAAAATATCCTAAATTGCTACATAAGAGGCTGAGGCAGGAGGATTGAAAGTTCAAGGCCAGCCTGAGTTAGTTAATAAGATCTTGTCTCAGATCAAAAAGAAAAAAAAAAAAAAGAGCTGGGATATAGCTCAGTGGTAAAGTGTGCTGGGTTCAATCTCTAGTAACACACACACACACACACATCCTAAATTGCCCTACTGTGATGAAAGAGAAAGATGTAGTTTTTTTTCCAACTCCTCATGGATGTGTCTGCCATATGCCATTATGAAATAAAGGAGAAACAGAGAAAGAGAAAAAGGAAAGAGAGAGGAAAAGGGAAAAGAGAATGAAGGGAAGGGAAAGAAAGAAATTGAACTTTTATTTATTTAAAAGAGAGAGGGACAGTGAGAGAGAGAGAGAGAGAGAGAGAGAGAATCAATTTTCTTTAGTTTTTCACATGACCTTCGTTGCTAGGACACTTCATTGTGTACTTGGTGCTGGGGTTTGAACCCAAGTACTCGCGCATGCCAGGCAAGTGCCATAACTGCTGAGCCACCCCTCCAGTCCAGAAATTGAATTTTTCAAAGGAAGAAAAGAAACATTACAAATCTCAGGTCAAAGAATTCTGCCCTTTTTACATTGTGTTGGGAAATCATATACAATCCTAAGACTTACTGCCATTACTCTGATTACACCCAAATTACCATTTCCAGCCTTTTAAGAACTATGAAGTCTGAGACCTTATTCTGCTCGCAAGCTAACAAAGCAGACAGCCAGTGTCATGGATACTGGCAGAAGACACAAGGCACTTGAGTCAGAGACAAAAGAACTTTATCACTCACAGCACAGCCATTGAATAGCTTCCTGTCCTTGCCAGCTCTCCTCCTCCTTCCAGGTCCCATGGGACACTGCGGAGAGGCCCACACCAAGGCTGCACGTTATGGGTTTTCATTACAGAGAAAATCTCAGCTTGAGAAGCCCCCAGTTTCGACAGCAAGCAAATCTGTGCAGTGTCTGATCCAGAGAAAGTTATCTTCCCCAACATCGGACATAACATAAAATTTAGATCCAGTCATTTTAAGTGTACAATTTCTTGGAATAAAGTACATTCAACCATCATCACTATCCATCTCTAACTCTTTACATCTTATAAAACTGAATTAAATAATAATGTACTAATTAAGCAATAATTTTCCCCATTCTATTCTTCCAGCAATCCCTGACAACAACCATTCGAATTTCTTTCTCTATGATTTTAACAAGTTAAAATACCTCAAATTAGGACTGGGTGTGTAGTTCAGTGGTAGAATGTTTGCTTTAAATTTAAGGGCAATTGCACAAGGTTTGTCTTTTGATACTGACTCACTTCATTTAGGATAATGTTCTCTTCAATGTTCATCCATGCTAAGTTATGTGTTATGGTTTGAATGTGACACATCCCCCCAAAAGCTCAAGTGCGACAATTCAGGAGGGCTGAGGTGAAATGATTGCACTAGAAACACCTTAACCAATTCAGTGAGTTAATCCCCTCCTAGGGACTGACTGGCAGCGGTAGGCTGGTAGGTGAGGCTGCAGGAGGTGGGTCATTGGGGGCGTGCCTTTGCCATACATAGTAGGAATCTGAGGTGGTTTCTCTTTTTGCTCTGCTTCCAGATGTGGAACCTTGAGGCCTCTGCTTGTTGGAGCCATGATGTTCAGCCTCACCTTGAGCCCCAAGGAACAGAGCCACCCTCCTCTGGAACTGTGAGCTCCTAAATAAACTTTTCCTCCTAAAATTGTTCTTGTCAGGTCATTCAGTTGCAGCAGCAAAAAAACTAACCCAAACACTACCTATTAGAATGTCCTTTTCACTGATAATATGTATATACCACAGAGACTTGTTTTACTTCCAAGGTTCAGTAATTGTGAACAGTTCTGCTATGAACATGAGTCTACAAACACCTCTTTGAAACCATGCTTTCAGTTCTTTGTGGGATATACCATGGAATGGAATTGCCAGATCATAGGGTATCTATTTTTAATTTTTTGAGGAAGCATCATACATTTTCCACAGGGGCTGTACATTCTGTTTTGTTCCCACCAATGGTGCACAAGGAAAGGTTCCAATTTCTCCACTTTCTCAACAATTTTTATTTTTTTGCTTTAATGAAACTAGTCACCCCTCTGGTTGTAAAGTCTGTCTCCTTGTGGTTTGTGATTTGCATTTTCTAATGTTCAGTGGTGTTAAGCATCTTTCCATGTTCTTATTGGAGAATTGTACATCTTCTCTGAAGAAATTCTTCTTCAAGTGCTTTGCACATTTTGGACCAGGTTGTTTATTTGGGTGGATTTGGTTGCTTTAAGTTCTTTATCTAATCTGAATATTAACCCCTTATTAGAAATGTGATTTGCAAATATTTCCCCCATTTTGTAGGTTTATTTTTATCTGTCATGTATTATATTTTGGGGAGCAAATTTAATTTTTTTCTATTAAATCCAATTAGTTTATTCTTTCGGTGTCATATTTAGGAAATCTCTGCCAAATCAAATGTGTGGAATTTTATCCTGTTTTCTTCTAAGAGTTGTAATGTTATATCCTGCCATCAGGTCTTTGTCCATTTTGAGTTATTTATTGTATATGATTTTAGGTAAAGATCCAATGTCATTCTTTTTCATGAGTATATCCAGTTTTCCCAGGCCATTTGTTGAAAAGACTCTTTCCTATAGCCTGTCCTTGGCACTTTCCGCAAAAAAAAAAAAAAAAAAAAAATCATTTTCCTGAAAACTGCAAGAGCATATTTCTGGATTCTCTATTTAATTCTTTTGGTCTATTTTTCTTTTTCATGATAGTACCACTTTGATTACTATAGCATTGTGGTTGGTATGTATTAAATAAGGAAATATGTGTTCTTCAGCTTTACTTTCTTCTTCAAAATTGTTTTGGCTACTCAGGGTCCTTTGAGATTCCATACAATTTTAAGATGAATTTTCTATTTCTGCAAAAAATGACCATTGGGATTTTGATATAGATTGCATTGAATTTGTAGTTCACTTTGGATACTATTGGCATCTTAATTCTAGCAAGTCTTCCAATCCATGAATATAGGATGTCTTTTTATGTGTTTTTCAATTTTTTTCAGCAATCTTAGTTTTCATGATATATATTTTTTCACATCCTTGGTTAATATCTACATATTGTATTTATTTTGATTCTACTGTAAATGGAACTGTTTTCTTAATTTCCTTTTGAGATTGTTCATAGTTAATGTATAAAAATATAACTGATTTTAGAGTGTTGACTTTGTATTCTGCTTTGCAGAACTCATTTATTACTTCCATTAGGTTTCTCTCTCTGTGTGTGTGTAGAATATTTAGTTTCTACATAAAAGATTACATCATTTGCAACTAAATAATTTTGCATTTTCATTTCCAATTTTAATGCTTTTTATTTATATTTCTTCCCTAATGTTTCCTGCTAGAACTTTCAGTACTATGTTAAGTAGAAATGATGGGGCATTCTTATCCTATTTCTGATCTTTAAGGAAATGCTTGCAGCCTTTCACCATATAATGCATTTTTATATATAATTTTTATTATGAAGTGTTTTCCTTCTGTTTGTGGTTTGTTTAGTGTGTTTACCAAGAGTGTTGCTTTCTCTGCATCAGTTGAGATGATCATGTGGTATGTGTTTTTTCCCCTTTATTATGTTAAGGTGGTGCTTTACATTGATAGATTTTTCATATGTTGGACAATTCTTGCATCCCAAGAATAAATTTCACTTGTTCATGTGTACCATTCATGTAAATAACAGTAGGATCTTTATATGCTGTTGAATTGTTCGCTGATATTTTACTGAGAATTTTTGCACCCATGTCCATAAGCAATATTGGTGTATAATTTTCTTGTGGTTTCTTTGGTATTGGTATCTAAGTAATGCTTGCCTCATGGAATAAGTTAGAAAGTATACATTCCTCTCAATTTTCAAGTTTGAAAGTAATTAGTATTAGTTCTTCCTTAAATGTTTGGTAGAATTAACCAGTAAATCCCAAAGGTCCTGGGTTTTTCTTTCTCAGGAGATTTTTTTGATGAGTGATTGAATATACTTACTAGTAATACATCTATTAAATTTTTTTTTAAGAGAGAAAGAGTCAATTGTGTTTGTTCATCTGCTTTTTCTTTTTTCTCCATTTAATTGTGTATGTTGTGCTGGAGATTGAACCTGGCTCCTCACACATGCCAGGCAAGTGCTCTACCACTGAGCCACCATTCATTTTTATGATTTAGTCTTGGAAGGTTTTCTGTTTCTAGGCTGTTTCATCTAGGTTATACAAATCATTGACATATATGTTTATAGTAGTATTCTACAATTATTTTTATTTCTGTTAAATCAATAGTAATCTCCTCACTTTTGGTTCAGACTTTAATAATTTGAATTTTATCTCTTTTTTCAGTCCATCTCGCTAAGTTTGTGAATTTTGTTAATTTTTCCAAAGAATCAAAATTTTTTCCATTGAATTTCTTGATTACTCTGTTTTGTATTCTTTTTGCTTTTACCTTTACTATTTTTTCCCCTTATACGAGCTTTGGGTTTAGTTTAGTTTTCTAATTCCTTAAGATATAAAGTCAGATTGTTGATTTGAGATTTTTTTATATAAAGAATTATAGCTATAAATTTTTCCCCTTAGTACTGTTTTTAGTATGTGCCATTTTCATTTTGTTTTGCTCTAAATATTTTCTAGTTTCCCTTCAGATCTCTTTGATCCATCATCTAAGAGTATGTTCTTTAATTCCTACAAAGTTGTGAATTTTCCCAATTTTACTTTTATTTTTGATATCTAACTTCATCCTATTGTGATAAAAAGATACATTGTATGATATATACTTATAAAATCAATTACAGCTTAATTTGTGGATAAAATATGGTTTATTCTGGAGAATGTCCTATATGTACTAGAGAAGAATGTGAGTATAATTGTGATAGAATAGAGTGTTCTATATAGGTACCTGTTAGATCTAATTGATTTATTGCTAATTCTTTTTTTCTTCCTGTTTAAATCTGCCTTTGAATCTCTACAGTGAATTTTTATTACAGTTAACATATTTTCAATCTCTTCAATTTCTACTTTATTTCTTTTAGATTTTTCTATCTGTTTACTATTGATTATTCCATTTTGTTCTCTTTTTTTAGTTCTTTGACAATCTTTAAGATAATAATTTTAAATTATTTGTCTAGTAAATCTATCATTAGATTTTATCAAGTATGTTTCTATTGCTTTGTTTTTCCTTTTAATGGACCATGCTTTCCTTATCTTTTGTATGTCTTGTGCTATTTTGTTCAAAACTGAACGTTTGAGTCTAATGATGTGTTAATTCTGGAAAACAGATGGTCCCTTATCCCTGAGTTTTCCTGCCTTTTTTTCATTGTTCAACTTGAGCTTGCCTGCTTTTGTTATTATTTTTAAAGAATCTATTTTGTTTGTTAATCTGCTTTTTTTTCCCCTTTTTTGCTCCACTTAGTTGTGTAGGTGGTGCTGGGGTTCAAACCCAGGTCTTCATGCATGCCAGGTAAGTGCTCCAACTGCTGGACCACCATTCCAGCCCCGTGCTATTATATTTTAAATTGTTCTAGGCCATCTCTCTGCCAAGGATTATTCTGAGGTAAAAACTTAATATTTTAGATCTTTTCTGGATCTCCACCTTTCCTTAGTATGTGTTGTCACTTTCTAATGGCACACATATAAGGAGCTCCTTTTGAATTTCCTAGTTCTTAATATGCAGTTCTTAAAAAGAGAATAATGAAGGGGGTAGAATAGGGATTTGCACTGGCCCTTTATATTTCCTTTAAGTCGGTTCAGTTGGAGGGAGAAGAGAGGAGCAACATCAATGGTTGCCCACCTTTTCGCCGGCACCTTTGTTATGGTCCTTTCTACCCACTTGGACTCTCACAATTTGTGTGCAAACTGTTCCAGGAACATATACCCAGCTGCCTGCCAAAGAACTAAAGAAAGGGAATGGGCAGCTGTTGCTATGATAAGAACCTAAGTTGACCATAATCAGCTTCAATATGCTGACTAAGCATTCCTCTGGCAGCTGGAAGCCTTCAACATACTCAAAAGTTCCAAGATACTGAATGTCAGACAAATTTTTCCGGTGGAATTTTTGTCAAGTTGTGAGAAAGGTTGCTGATCACTCTTACTCAACTATCTTCAAAGAGTCCTCCTCTTTAGATGATATTTATTGTAGTTTAAAATAAAGCAACTTGCCTTGTCCTGAAGAGTGAGGAATGTATCTCCATCTTCAAGGTTGTTTCCTTCACAAACATCTGTGAAAAAGTACTTCAGAACCAAAAGCTATCAGTGTTTCCCCTTGTAAGATGTGCAGAGATCTGACAGGCTCATGAAGAATTAACTCCCAACACAGCCCAGCCCTCTGCTCTGAATTCCAGCCCCATATATTTAACCTCCTATCTGACAACATTTTATGGAAACACCGTTTTATCAAGAAAGAACTTCAAACGCAGACTGCTAGAACTGAATTCAGAAGCATTTTACATGATATTACTTTTCTAGCCTAGAACTCATTCAACCCATGGTCTTGGTTTGTTTGGTGTTGCTATAAAAATATCTGAGACTGGGTAATTTATAAAAAATAGGAATTTATTTCTCAAAGTTCAGGAAGATCAAGATCAGTGCACTGGCACGTTCATTATCTGGCAAAGGCCACTCTGTGCTTCCAAGATTGTGTGTTTTTGCTGCATTTGCCAGAAAGTAGGAACATTGTGTCCTCCCATGGCAGAAGCAGGGAGGACAAGAGAGCTAAATGTCCTGTGAGGTTTCTTTTATAAAGCCTTAATCCCATTCACAAGAGAGAACCACTCACCGCCTAATCACCTCACGAAAGTCCCACTTCTGAATTCCATTACATTGGCCATTGGGTTTCAACATGTGACTTTTGGAGGGGACACATTTAAACCATACACCTACTCTGAGATTTGGGGATCATCCTAGATGTCTGCTTTTACTTATGTCAGCCCTCGATCCCACTCTTAGCTCATTAATCAACAAGATTACTCAAATCAACTTCATTTATAGCTTTTATACCTGTTCACTCTCCGGCATACCCAAGGTACTGTGTTAACTGAGGTCTTTAACACCTCTTCCCTGGGCGTTAAGGACATTATCCACATTCCCAACACATTGTTCGGAAGGCTTTTGTCTATAAAATAAAATTTAGACTTCTACGTCAGAGTACTGCACATTCTGACTCCCACTTCATTTCTCTAAAACTTTTTCTCCAGCATTTTTTCTCCTCTAATTGCATTTATTTATTTAACTATCAGTCTCTTCCTATTAGAATATAAACTTTTCAGTTTCAAATACTTCCTTCTTTGACTTTGATTCTGCCAAGAACATAGAAGGCAGTGAATAAATCTTTCCCAGGTAAATACTTATCAAGAGCCTATACATACAAAGTTGTATAGATACATGTTTTATATTTCATGCATGTGTGTGTTTGCTTACATTTATAAACTAAAATAGTAGGTCAACAATCTTTATAAAACTTTAAAATACTCAAGGGAAGGGGGCATTTACTTTTCTACACATCCCCTTGCCAAAGGGAGGTTTTATAACTGATATTTACTAGATAACCAATTATTTTAAGTAGAAAATGAACAGTAACTATTTTGCTATTTTTCCTTAGCTGAAAGCAGTTTTCTTAGCCTTAGAACTGTCCATAGCCTTGGTGAGGTAATCCTTTACTGTGATGGGCTATCTTTGTGCACCATAAAACATTTAGTGGCACCTCTGGTGTCCACTCAATCCCAAAATCACCCCCAATTCAGTTTTCACAACTAACATGTCTCCTGGCATTGCCAAATGTTCCAGAAAGGTTGTGTGTAAAGGGTGAATTGCACCCAGTTTGAGGATTACTATCTGACAATTTTTAGCTCTCTAAAAAGTCTTCAAGCTGAGCAAAGGCTGCATACAAAGTTATCTGATATTGACACATTACTGGAAAAATATATTGCAGCCAGAAAATAGTACATACAGGAAAATGGGATAAACTGCTTCATGGAATATTTATATTAATAAATGGGATATTTACTATGTGGAACAAACCAGTGAAACTTATAATGCTTCAAAATTTTGCAGTGGTAAACCACATGGACCATAATAACCACAACCGGCCTTCTTTAGTTCATGGAAGAAATTTATACCTCCTCCCCTCTTATAAAATAATCTAGCTATATAGAGAAAGGTTTTCAAATTTTTATTATTTAGAAGACCGTTTTTCTTGGCCATTAAAATTCTTATGACATTTTTATTGCTATAGTCAAAGGTTTATTTATTATAATGCTAATAAATGTTTATGCGTTTCGTTGATCTTTTCTAGTAAGATTGTTCCTGAAAGATTTTTAGCAATGTAAGTTTGCAAAGGAGGTATCATCATATTGTCTAATTTTCTTAGTGTTTGAAAAAGTCTGTGAAATTGCTGATGATATTGTCCTCTGGAAAATGACTTGAGTTTTGTGCAATAACAGCTTTTTCATTTGGATTATGAGTCCTAACATTCACTTAGAGTATCACCTGTCAGAGTTTCAAACATGCCATTATGAACCATTTAGAATTTTAAAAGGTTTCATAAGTGAATGCATACTAGAAGAGTTCCAATCAGTTGGATACATATGTGCAAAAATTAAAACAAAAAATATCAAAATTCATACACACTTTGGTTAAATGGAATATAAGTGTATTTTGGGTCATTCAAATACATTCTTCATCTTATTAAGTGAAATTTTCAGAATTGTTGCTTTTGCATTTTGTAACATGTAGCAAGTAGTACGCTAGAACAAGCAAATGTCAGGAGCAATAGTAAAACTTTTCAATAAAAAGGATAAAATATTATTTTAATATTTTGATGAAAACCAAAAATCTGAAACCTTGTGCCATTTGGTTTTCATGAATCCATATTACTAAGGACATCAAAGAACATATATACAAATGAATAAGAAGCTTTCTTGTTTTATACTCAGCATACGCTGTATTTGGAAATAATTGAGCTAGATTATACAAACTGACAATTAGTTGAGCAATGGCTGTTTTTTTTGTTTTAGTTCCTTACATTTCAGACTTAATAACTGAAGAGATATCAGATACTCTTACTTTCCAAAATCAAAATTTGTCCATCTACCTCCCCTTCCCAATTCAAATCTGTGGGAACTACTCTGCCACTTCTCCTTGCCCCAGTCTTTGTGGGCCTTTTCAGAGTGTTCACAAGCTTCATGCTTTGCCAGATATACCCATGGGCGTCTCATGATGATTCCAGACTTCAATGGAATACTAGTAGCCATGACTACTTGAGGTCACACCTGGCCCTAGCATGCTGATACAAAACTGTAACACAATCCTTTTACTGGCCTAGCAATACCTGTGTCTTCCTAGGCTAAAAGTCCAATCCAACATCTTCCCATATGAGCTTTTTAATTCCCTCCCTTTCCTGAGCAGTCTCATCTCCTTTCTCAATTAAAGTTTTGAGATTATTTCAGATAGATTTTTTTTAAGAAAGAAGGACAGAGAGAGAGAGAGAGAGAGAGAATCTTTTTTTCAAAGATATATTTTTTATTAGAAGTATATAGAGATACAATTGAGGGGGAAACATTATCAAACCAACAGTAATCAATGTATATACACTTTATTATCCAGGGGTAATGCCAAACATGGATGACCACCTTGGGTTTCACCTGTTGCAGTTTCCCCCAGAAGAACTCTTGCGTTAAATGGGTAGTTCGTGGAGGAATGACATCGGCTTCTGGGATGGTTCCCCCATATTCCCACTCTCCAGTCCCCTATGAGTTCTTCATACACCCTCCCCCATCCCCATCCCCCTCCCTACACCTCCAAGTATCCTATGGAGCCATCCCCCTATTACTCTGAGAGTCATTCAATTTGAAGTATTTTTAGGTTAGCCATCTACCCTACTGCTTCCCCATATATTCTAGCA